>NQII01002326.1:118888-138365 GCA_002778355.1 Clitarchus hookeri
GCGGTTTGCCAGCGGGGGCCATTGTCGCAGCCGGCACCGCAGGACCATGAAAGGCCGGGCCGGGGCTAATAATGGGACGCGGTGCTCCGCATCCTGGATGTCCTCCCTGGCTGGCCACGTCGTCACCGCGCATGCGCGCTGTCTGCTGCGTCAAATCATTTTGTTGAGCCACCTTTCATAATTTAATACGCACGACTTCGCGGACCTTTCACACTCCTTAAAAAAAAGGAATCTGAAAGACCATGAATTTTGAAGTATTTCTGCATATTCTTACGTGAATAGCAAAACTAATACATAACTTTTAATTAATATTTTAAGAAAACTATGTTATTAGTTCCTTCCAAGACAGCTTTTTCCCATCCAATCATGCACAATAGTTTTCCACATATACAAGGAACAATGAACATTCACACATTTGAAACGCAGATTTTAAAACTGAAAATTTGCGGAAAGAATTTTAAATAACATCTCGAAGCCGAACCATGCCCCTCTGGTGTCCGGGCCACGTAATGTNAAAACATTCCTTTTGGTGGGCTTGCTTACAGATAAGGCTATACGCTGATTGGCGTCTAACCAGCTCCTCTGATCCAACATAGACAAACCAAGCCACGACAGCTAAGCGCAATATTACCAACTTCGTGATCAAATTAGTATTTTGCCAGTACAGTGCATTTATCTAGTATAATTTCTCACGCCGTAGATTTGTAAATTTCTTTGCAGTCTTGAAATATATAGCAAAAGGGATGTGGAGGAAGAAATGTTTTCTCAGACAAAACTACGGGCAGTATATTCAACACCATCTGTTGCTAAAATGTCCTGAAACTTTTTGTATGTGACTGGTAATAAGATAATGCTAGCTGCGAATAAAATGTTCTCTGCATTTCCTAGAGATACAGACAAAGCCGAGCCAAACATTTCGATCAAAAAGTTTTCTTAACTTTATTTAGAGTACTTACTTATCTAATACGTGCTGTAAAAAATAGTTTTCTTTAATTACCAATGCACAATGACAGCAATACCGCACCCTAGCTCTCATGTGTCACAATTCCTCCTGGAAGGTGCACATGCCTTATACCTGTGGACACCTGATTTTCGTGAAATGAGATTCACGTATACACCACTTTAATATCCTTGTAGGCTATTCGCGGTAAAGGGAGCATTCTTTGAAGCTCTATCATTAGGAATAATATTTAATAAATATTTTTTATTGCAGCCTTAGATGTTAACTTTCGAGTCCGGTGAAATATGTACACTGTGTTTATTACTTACATGGAAACATTTATTTAAAAAAGTGGTAGAAGGACAAAAATTGGACAAAAATCAATAACTAGGGCTTCAAAAGTGCTCACTTTACCGTGAACAGCCTGTACTTGAAAACCTGCAGTTTTTATTTGGTTACGGACTGCATGAGTTCGCAAGAAGACATTGTCATAGATAAGACATTGTCGCTAATTCAGCGAACTCCAGCCGCACGCGCCACCAAAATGTCCTCACTAGCCAGTAAAATGTCGGAACGCCCTTCACCAATCAGGGCCTGGTGACTCACTTGCCAACGAAGAGTCTAGCCAATAGGGTACGTTTCGCAGCGCAGGGTAGCCAATCAGACACGAGGCCCGTTCCCAGATCCTTGTACAACCAATCAGAGACTGGGTATGCTCACATCAAAGAACAGCAACGCCATTTCGTGTCTGTGTATTTATTTATTCTGTAACATTGTGGGTGTTAACTGGGCCAATCAGAATTAAGTTGTTCCAGTAGAGAACGTCTGCAATTCGCGGGCAGGCGCATGAGACGCATAGCAGTTACCTACAAACATCCAGTCACGAGTGGATCTGTGATAAAGTGTTTGAAATACAGCTAGACAGGAGCTATTTTCGCGAAAATCGAGGTGTCCCTGCTAATGGCGAAACAACATTGCCAAATTAGGAGAGGGCACAACTTTATGCACCCCTCTTCAAATATATGTTTGCTTCTCATAGAAATATTATTTCGGTGCGATTAAAACATAAATTATACGTCACATGAAAGGTAGAGAAAAGCCTATAATCCAAAAGGTAATATGTATAATATGTATATAAGTATCAAAAATAAACAATAACAATATATTAAAGGTTATATTCAAAATATCGACGCATCTTGGCGAACAAAATAGTTAAGGGGGCCATTTACTATCATTCTGGTGCATTTTAATAAATTTAGGGCGGGGCAATGTATATCCTGCCTCTCCTAGTTTTGTAGCAGGGTAGAAACTTGGTGGTAAATAACCACNAATTTAGGGCGGGGCAATGTATATCCTGCCTCTCCTAGTTTTGTAGCAGGGTAGAAACTTGGTGGTAAATAACCACGAGCACGCTACAAGTTGTTCAGCACCGCACCTCTCACAAACGATCCTGGTGCAGAAACTGCAAACACCTGTGGGATACCGGTGTCCGATGCTCCGCCAAGCCTAAGACCATTCACGAGAGGCGCGAGAGGGGAAGCTCCAAAAGATCCAGTTGTGTATGTGTGACCTCAATATAACACGGAGAAACAAAGAGGCCGAGCCAAAATTCCTACTCCAGCACCCTTACACATACATAATAATAACGATTATTACATACAGCAATAAAGCAAAATGTGATTTAGAGTAAAAACCAAGGTGGTTGATAAAGAAAGTAGAACTTACATTCGTGTGACCAAAATGAGTTTTGATGAAAGTGAAACAACATAACAATAAGAAAATGTTTTAAATGGTTACAGCAACAAAGGCTTGATATATAATAACTTTGGTATTTGACCGCAACAAACTGTTGTAATAAAATAACAGTTTTCTTAAAAAATAATTTATTGTTAATTTGTCGTGATCCCACACTAAAAAAAATTAAAGCTCAGAATTACAAAATAGTCGAGCCATAATGAATACATTTAGAGGTTACGTTATATATATTTTTTTTTAGATAATAGGTCGAGTCTAAAATAAGTTCAACAAAAAACGGCGACTTAATTGCTGTATAGTTGAAAGATTCATGCACATGCCGAAAATTATGGAAAAATGGCTGGACTGTCCTGAGACGTGGCCCATCTTCCGGACATCTCCCTTGCCAACGCAGGCATAGGTGTTACTACATCATAACATCAGTAACAAGAAGACGCAAGGCGACTTCAAAGAAAATCTGCCACGCCTCGGCAACAATGTAGAGAAATGGCCTCAACGCAGCATTTTCCGTCCGAACAGGTCGACCGCTGTAAATACAGAAATTTACGCATAAAATAAAGAGGCAAGGACGAAGTAATAGATTACTGAGGCGACGATCAAAAAACAGGACAATAAACACTCACCTAAAGCTGCAAAACTCAAAAGATCACTCCATCAAAACTGGATGATAATCGGAGCTAATAAAATTTTGCGTAACACCATAACGAGTAGAACGCAAGAAGAAAGCTGTACGGTGTGTTCCGAAAATACCAGTGACTATCACAGTTATCAAGTCGCTTGACACAAACCAGTGATACTATCCTTTTTAATTACGAGGTATTTTACATTAAAACCACGAATACTTAATAAAATTACATTGACAGAAAATAATTTAAATATGAAATTCACAAACTAAATACAGGATATTTCATTACAAATTTACAATTCCTTTAACTAAATATATTTCATTCGGTTGACACAACAGCTTAACCTGATCAGAGTAACTGGTCACCGATAAATTAGAAAATGAAAATGTAACCAAATCTTGGAACATTCCTAGTTGAATAAAGAAAATTACAGAAACAGTGACTAAAACATTATCTAACCCAGCTTTTACTTAGAAATAAGCACTAAGGCTAGGTGCTGGAAAAGAAAACAAGCGGCTTTTCCATAAAAAGCAAAAGTATTCCCTGAAAGAAAAAAAACATGGTTAAAAGTAACCGAGTGCCTACAAATGGCACAGTTGTTAAGCCATTGGTCCCTGCTTATACCTAAAGAATCTGTAAATAGTCTTTATTTATCTTTATGTACGGACACTAACCAGTATCTTCATCTAAATACCATGGATTTGTATCAATTGAGTTGGAGTCAAACCATACCAGATTGGACCTTAACCTAAGAACAAGGGGAGAGGCAAAAGGAAAACATAACAAATAAATTAATAAATTTGATTTTACCCATGCGCCACCTTCCAATCTAACCAGTAAGAAAAATATATGAAAAATAAAAGACGCGTTGATAAAGAAAGGTTAAAAATCGCGCTAATTACATTCGTTTAAGCTGATTACACTGCAGACACACTCACACATCTGCAGAGGTCATTACTATCGGCATGTTCTTTTAATAGAGCATATTTAATTTGTAAGAGCAGCGGTAGTCATGGGAGATCTCCACGTTACAAATTTGTCTAAACATTCGTGGGACTCAAATTCTTTCACGTCCTGCGAGGCGACTCGTAACGACCCTGCCTGCCAAGCCGGCAGCCGCCATCTTCAAATGGGGAATCAAAGTTACACGCAATTCCTTCTCATCGCGTCAATTTTTAAGATAACTATTTCAAACCCAAAGTATTCTACGTTAAATTTTTTAAAGAAATGTTGCCACGTTAAGACATCTTGCCGATTGCTTTGTTTAATATTTTTTTTCCAAAATGTAAAATTAAAATTTACATATAACAAAAAAAAAAGACCAATAAATAATTTTTTTTACAAATAATTTTATATAACAATATTCTATGAGAGAGTCGTGCCGAAATGTTTTTTTTTTTAATAGTTATCTTTAAAATTGACGCGATGAGGAGGAATTTCGTTTAACTTCGATTCCCCATTTGAAGATAGCGGCTGCCGGCTTGGCAGGCAGGGCCGTTAAGAGTTTTTCAACCGACTAATGAAGCACCGTCCTCTTTACAAACCGCTAGAGAAAATGACCTAGGCTGCGCTGATAATTATTTTATGACGTTCTTCACAAATATGACGTACGCCAATGTACGTAGTTTGTCGATTTGACGCAGGCCTTTTTTGTCACATGAAGAGACATCGCTGAAATACGAAGCCGCGTTAAGCTCAAGACGTATCCTGTTGTTGTGATGGTTGGTATTGACGGCTAGGAGGAAATATATTAATACTATTCCATATATATATATATATATATCGGGACTCTTTTGAGCAAAACTGACCCCTAGGTTTGTTAACAGGCATTCCACAATGATTATACGCTTTACGTATTCCACATGCGAAAATCCGGGTGAATCCGCATGGCATCGAATCCGGTTCACCTTGTAGTCTTAACTACAACATCACTGCGTCACCTCCTCCTTCCCCGAGTTATTTTCAGAAAACCAGTGAAGTCCTATTTTCTTGGAAATTACATTCATTTACAATAGTATTACATAAAAAATAAACACATCACACTCCATTTGTACTATGCGGGCACTTACAACAACGGCTCCAGCGTCAACGTTTCCAAGTGCACGATTGTGGAGGGGCCACAGTGGCGCAGCGGCTACAGCGCTCGCCTCCCACAAAGGGTAACCGGGTCTTCGAGTCCCGTCGGGGTCTCTACCGGTTTTCGCACGTGGGAATCGTGTCGGACGATGCCACCGGTCGACGGGTTTTCTCGGGTATCTCCCGTTTCCCTCCATCTTTGCATTCCGGCGCTGCTTCATTTCCACTTCGTTCCACCATCATCGGCTCTCAATAACTCGTTGTTAGGAGCCGCCAAAACCTTATCTGTCCACGAACGTGGAGGGTTTCAAATACTGCCTAATGAGTTTTCGTGTACAGCACAAGGGGACAATGACGACTGAGGGAGTAACAAGGACTTGCGCTAGCGAATCTTTCTCCCCTACTATCACGTCCAGGGAGAAAAATGGATGAGAAGTACATTCGATAGGAGCGCAGCAGCGAACAACCTTCAAGATAATGTTCGCCATACTTCCTGTACTGCTATTTCAGTCCGAAAACGTCCCAGGTAACGCGTGGCACCTCACGGGTTGGTGCCAACTGTAGTTCGTATACACCTTGCGGCGTGGGCCTAGGCTCACGTCGTGTTTAACAAACAGACAGTTACGTCATCGCAGAATGGGATGGACAACCTGTTTGTCTCCTTCGGCAGTGTAAATGCCACGGCCATGGCTTCTGTGAGGACTGTACAGTCACGTCCGCGCAGATAAACATGGCGAAGTGAGACAGCTCCGTATAGCCGCTGCCACTAAGTGGGCACGGTTACGTTTTAAACAGGGGATTCTATCCTTTCCCATACAGTTCCAATAACCCTTTAGAATGAAATATTCTCTCCCCAGCGCCTTGAAGGGCAGGTTTTAGGGTGGTCCACAGAAAACGCGAGTTTCTGACTAGCGTTGTTCACAGTCGAAAGAACTTTACTTATGCGAAATAATTATAATAGTAATGCCTTCTGCTCTGCAACACAAGCACACAGTTTTTTTTTTTGCGTTTCCCGAAACTTCAAATAACTACCTCTATCAATAACGCTCAGCTAAAAAAACTGAAAGGCAAGCGTCATAAAACTTCGCCACTGTAGGCGTGTGTAGCTGCAATTACAATCAAAAATATTTTGATTTTGTGTCCGAACGGGGAAATAAGTGATGGGTGTCAAGTTAAATTAATTTTCCGATGAGGTTTTTGCCAAAATAACTGATCTTCCACAACACTTATATGAAACTACACCGGAGAGCCAAAAAAACTGGTATAGGTGTGTGTATGCAAATAACAGAGGCATGGAACCAATCAGAGTAACGCGATGAGGTCGGCAACGCCTATATAAGACAACAAGCGTCTGGCAAAGTTGCTAAATCGGTTACTGCTGCTACAATGGCAGGTTATCAAGATTTAAGTGAGTTTGAACATGGTGTTATAGTCGGCTCACGAGATACGGGACATAGCATCTCCAAGGTAGCGATAAAATTTGGATTTTCGCGTACGACCATTTCACGAGTGCACCGTGAATATCGGGAATCCGGTAAAACATCTAATCTTTGACATCGTTGCGGCCGGAAAAGATCGTGAACGAACGGGACAAACGACGACTGACGAGAATCATTAAACGTGACAGACGTGCAGCCCTGTCTCAAATTGGCGCAGGTTTCAATGCTGGGGCATCAACAAGTGCCAGCGTGCGAATTATTCAACGGACCATAATTTATATGGGCTTTCGGAGTCGAAGGCCCACTCGTGTACCGTTGTTGACTGCACGACACAAAGCTTTACGCCTCGCCTGGGCCCGCCAACACCACCATTGGACTATTGATGACTGGAAACACGTTGCCTGGTTTGACGAGTCTCGTTTCCAATTGTATCGGGCTGATGGACGTGTACGGGTATGGAGATATCCTCATGAATCAATGGACCCTACATGCCAACAGGGGACTGTTCAAGCTGGAGGAGGCTCTGTCATGGTATGGGGCGTGTGTAGTTGGCGTGAAATGGGACCTCTGATACGTCTAAATACGACTCTGGCAGGTGACAGATACGTAAGCATCCTGTCCGATTACGTGCACCCATTCATGTCTATTTTGCATTCCCACGGACGTGGACAATTCCAGCAGGACAATGCGACACCCCACACGTCGAAAGTTGCTACCGAGTGGCTCCAGGAACACTCTTCTGACTTTAGACACTTCCATTGGCCACCTAAATCACCAGACATGAGCATTATTGAGCATATCTGGGATGCCTTGCAACGTGCTGTTCAGAAGAGATCTCCACCGCCTCGCACTCCTATGGATTTGTGGACTGCCCTGCAGGATTTTTGGTGTGAATTGCCTCCTGCATACCTTCAGATATTAGTCTTGTCCATGCCACGTCATCTCGCGGCACTTCTGCGTGCTCGCGGGGGCCCTACACCATATTAGGCAGATGTGCCAGTTTTTTTGGCACTTCAGTGTAGATCAAGAAATAACACTTACTGAAGGAAATATTAACTTAAGTGACCAACATATCCTGACACAGCAGAACCAGAAGATAAAAATATATTGTTACGCGCTGTAGCTCGCACCGGCCGCGAGCTCCCGTTATGCATGGTCCGGCTCTGTGGAGGCAACCCACCTCGACCCTCCCCTTGTCAAGGCAGACGCACTCGCTGACTCGTCGCCGCTCCCCCCTCCACTTCCTGGGGCAAACAAAGAATGACTGACAGCGGCCAGACCTGGCTGGCGTCATAGACCCCCTTTTCCACCTGCTGGAGAAGCCGACAAGTGTACAGGATTCACAAGAATATTCTTGGTATTAGGACCCTCGGCGCAATGCGGGATTTTAGAGAAATTTCTGAGTGATGGCCTACGACCTTATAAATACAAGTCACAGTTGGTCTGTCGGAGTCTTTGGCGAAAGCCATCTGGCTGAATACGGAGAGCTAAGTCAAGTGCGGTGAGGGACGAATGACGACGGGAGATTGCGAGACTGCGGCGGACGAGGTGTTCGTGGTGGGAATGGACGAGAGGGCGTGAAACCCGACAAGTGGCGGCTACTGTGTGTGAGGGCGCTCGGAGAACTCTAGAACACTGCGTACTGTTGGGACATGGACTAAACTGTGGTGGGACGAATGAACCTGGAATACGGATTTCATTGTAAATATTGGGATTGTCAAATATAGACATATAATCTATAAAAAAAAATTGGATAGGTTTTTATACACTGTCTATTGGGACTGAATTGTAATTATTTAATTACATTAATTGTAAACAGCAAGTGGTATCAATTTATTGTGAGAATTTGGGTCAAGAAATTTTTTTTTTAGTTATTGTAAATAAAATTAGGAACCTATAATTAACCCTTTTATTTATTTAAAACTTCCGTCCTCTAACACACCTGGTTTAGCCCACTGACTTTTGAGAGAGAAATTGTAACACTGGTGTCAGAAGTAGGATGGAGGCATTTTATTTCAAAATAATAATTATAATTAAGATTACAGTATTATATTAACTATTGGTATTATTTTGTAATAATAGATCAAGGAATTATTTAGACATTTATATGTGAATGCTAACTACGAAAATGTCGGCGGAGATAAAAGCCCTCCGTGCTTTGATCGAAGGACTGGGTAGCCGAATAAATAGTGTTGTAGGTAGCGTTAATGTAAATAGTAAAATTAGTAGTGTTAATGAAAATGTAAATAGTAAAATAGATAGTGTTAATGAATCTGTAAGTAGCAAAATTAATACTGTTAGTGAACTTGTATATAAGAAAAAAGACAGTGTGAACGAAAAGGTGAATACAAAAATAGACGGTGTGAACGAAAATGTAGACAGAAAGAGAGAAGGTGTAAGCGAATTAATAAACAATAATATAGACTGTGTGGACAAGGAAACTGACAGCGTGAAGGACAGTGTGAGTGAAAGGATGAACAGTGTTGAGCAGAAAATTAAACAGGAAGTAAGCACCCTCAAGAAGGAATAGCAGGAATTCTTGCAGCAGCAGGAGAGAAGACATGCAGCGGCTAAGGAGGAGCTGAGATCGACACCCACCGAGTCGATAAATGTGGATGGCGAGAAGATAGAGGTCACCGTTAATACAGCCATTGCAAGAGAGGAACAGCAGTTCAGCAGAGTGGGTGTGCCTCGACCAGGGGTGGGTAAAGGCGTCACCATAAAGCCCGCCCCATACGATGGACAGACACCTTGGCGCGAATACCGGCACCAGTTCGAGATTTTCGCCGCCCTGAATGGCTGGATGGAAGTGCAGCAGGCGTACTACCTGGTGGCTGTACTGAGGGGACCTGCACTGAGCATACTGCAGTCGCTGCCAGAACGACACCGACTGGAATACTCCACATTGGTGTCGGCCTTGGAGCTGCGATTCGGCTGCCGATACCTGCGACACGTCCACCATGCCCAACTGCAAAGCCGCATCCAGCTACCAGGGGAACCACTGCAGGAGTTGTGTAAGGACATCATGCGGCTCTCCCACCTGTCTCTGGAGGGATGCCCCGAGGAGGCACACGACGTCATAGCAATCTAGTTTTTCGTGGATGCTATTACCGATGCGGATGTACGCCAAGCTGTACGCCTGGCATCGCCACACAACATGCACCAAGCATTGGAGGTGGAATTAGCGAAGCAGGAGCCGATGTTNAAGCTGTACGCCTGGCATCGCCACACAACATGCACCAAGCATTGGAGGTGGAATCAGCGAAGCAGGAGCCGATGTCCCAGCATGCAGTACAAGCAGCTACCCCGTGCAATGACGACGATGGAGATAGCACCCTGGACGTCTTGAGTAAGTTGGAGACCACAATGAAAGACATTGCTGCCAGAGTCTGGGCTAGGAAACCCAGTTTTTGTCCACCTAAGCGTCGGGGATGTTGGGAGTGTGGCCAGACAGGACAATTGAGAATCCAGTGCCTACAGAGAAACTGCAGAACCCTGTAGCCAGACGTGAGAACGTTCGAGAGCTTGTTAAGAAGACTGGAGACTGCAGTAGGGAAACTTTTGAACTTCGTAAAGGCTGCGACGCCTGTCTCTCGTCGATGGAGGCGACGAGAATGCTGTAACTGTGGAAAGGAGGGACACTTACGAACCTGGTATCCAGGGGTACCACCCGAGACTAGTAATCGAGGAACTGGCCAAGGGACAGCTGCACGAACAATTGGAACTGACAGTCACAGAAATGACTATCCAAATCACAGTACCATCGAAACAACTGGTAACATCATATCTGAGTGAACGAAGAACGATCGCTATGTGGTGGTAAGAAGAGCAAGCATACTGGAGTCGGATCGCATAAGAAGTCATCCCGCAATAAATGAAGGCGAAGAAACGCGCGAAGTCCAGCTCACAGACGAAGCTGCACGTATGTGTCTTCGGGAGAAGGAAGACAGCCAGAGGGCAGGAGACGAGCATATCCCAGTGTCTAGTGGCATCAAGAGGAACACTCAATGATGTGGTCCGAGGGTTGCAGACGATGCATTCAAGGAAGTTCGTCTAGTGTGGCTGTATGAAAAGAAAAACCTTCGTGGTAACACATCTCAGAGCCAAATTTTTTTTATAGGAATTTTTAGGTCAAATGTCAAGGTCAAGGTCACATGGATCCAAAATGACTGCCAACCAGCACCTAGTTCCTACGTCAGACGCCAATGCCAGACTGATCATAATCATTCTAATTATAATTAACTCTTTTATTTAATTAAGACCCCCATTCCATAACGAACCTGGTTTAGCTCACTGACTTTTGAGAGAGAAATTGTAACCATATAATAAAGTGATATATTTACCTTTCATTCCTTAATATCCTGTCGGGAAGAACTATTTACACATGTTAGTTGCTTTCAGGTTTAAGGAAGAGATATGTATTCATTTCTGAAATATTAATTTTCAAATGGATTAGTAACTCACGCAAGCGCTCTGACTAGGGTTTGTTTCACATTATTCCCCTGTGATGTTTTCCCATCAAAGCAAACCGCGTTCAATTTCCGGCGGGATCACTCCTTGATTTTAGCACGTGGGAATTATGCCGGACGATGCCGCTGGTAGGCAGGTTTCCTCAGAGATCTCCCGTTTACAGCAACAATGCATTCCTGCGCTGCTCCATACTCACCTCGCTTCACCCTCATCGGCTCTCAAGACCAAATCTCGCCATTCCACTCCACATAACAACGGAAATATATATTTATTCCTTAATTTTATTCAATTTATAGATAACACAGGTGAATTAATTTAATACCTGTATGGCTAGAAAGACAATCTTTTACTAAGAGATTGTATCCAATCTGGTTTGAATGAATTGTTTTTTTTTCTTGGTAACCACAGGTTTTTTCCCCTTTACAAGTTGTTATTTTCAATTAACTCTCTTACAACGCATGAGAAAACAATAAAAAAATTCCACTCTGAATGAAATTTATTTTCAAATAAGCAAGGAGTATTTATTGGGCGAATGTTAGTACACGGGCCCAACTTCTTAAATAGTATCACCAGTTCCAGTACATTTCCCACATATTTAAGATAAATTATCTTTTTGTATACTCATATAAAATCAAAAATAGTCTCTTAGTGTACACATGGAGCGCAATGCAGTGTTTGAAGCACGGAAAATTGAACACAATTAATGTACTTTTAATTTGTAAATGCATAATATTAAGTTCATGAGATCCGCACGAGCGTCTTCATTATTAAAATGATCTACTAAACCAATCATACAAAGTAGACTGTCGGTTTATTTGAACGAACGTTAAGAAATGTACTGCGCAGTATATAAACGACTTCACCTCAAAAATTATAACTTAGCGAGGATTAGAGTTCTTCAATGTAGGCGAGGGAAAAATATACAAATATTATGGCACGAACTGTAATGCATTGTCGTTCATTAAATTTCTCATTTTAAACCTAAGATATAGATAGCATTCTCGGTAAGTACTCAAACATTTCAGCAAGTTTTATCAAAAGTACAGCATACATTTTAATTTGCCTTGGGGAAACGCTGAAGTGTATGGTTGTACTATTAAACCACTTCTGAAAGCCAGCAGTTTATACCTGTTCTGAGTTTACTCCTGCCCCTCCCCCTCCAAAGCACTCCAAGCATTGCAAAAAAAAAACGAAAAAAAAAAAAAACCGTGAGTTTGCTGTGTGTAGGGGACATTCAGCGACGTTTACCACCTGTTCCAGTCTCCACTTCAAAACACACTTCCCAGTCTCTGCTGATGCAACAATTTGCTGGAGGGACTCTTTTACGTTGTCACTGCTATACCACGAAAGAGCGAACAGCGGCATTCTACAAATTTATTAACAACGCTTGCAACGTGTAATGCAGCAAGCGTGTTACGATGGGTACTTGAAGTTTTGACCTGAATACAAAGAGAGTGAAGTTTGGACTCGATCGGTCGAGAACGAGTGAAGTTCCAGAGGCCATCAGGCATTACTTAGCAGCATCTTGTCGGTCTAATCAATCTCGGGACGTCGCAATGCATCACATCATTTACATAAATATATGACGTCCTTCACTGTTACAACACACGCTGTTTTCCCTGAGCAGTTCCAGTGCAAACATGGGCGATAGATAACTGATACGGAGTGTTCTTTCTAGGCATCTGCCGATTTCCGCACAATTTTTCAGTCATAGAGACGACGAAAAAAATGCCTCACAGTATATTCATTTTTCATTCATCAGGTAAATTCCGTATTGCCTGGACATAAAAAATGTTTTCTAAATAATGCATTCAACTCAGAAAAAAGTTAAAAACGCGTGTGTTAGAAAAAAATAAAAACTTTGGTACCGGAACTATGATGCTATATACCGGTAAAACTGCCTGTCCGGGCGTTACCAAGTTCTTGAAGGGATGTAGTATTAACTGAACAACAGAGCAAATTTAACTAAATTTTTATTTAAAATAATAAAAAATATCTATGAAACCATGTCCTACAATATCTATCAGTTACTGTGTTACAGACCTCGAGTACAAAGGCAATTAATTCCCACAACAAAACTTAAACCTTGTAAGTCACAAATTATTATATAATTTAGGCTTTGCAACAAATACACTTTTTTTGTTGGAACTGTTATTATATTGGAAAGGGTGCATCCAGGGTAATACCCTGGAAACTTGTACCATATCATAATGAAATCGGAGGAAGCGAAGTTCGTCTTAACGACAAACAGTTTATCCATTAATAAATTCTCAAATGTTGGCGACCGTAGTATTATGCAATTATGGCTACTCAGTGAGATATACTAACTTAGAAATAGTCAGCCGGGTTCTGATGTTACATACCCCACAGTAACTATCCGTGCCACGTGGACCCCACCTAAAACAGAATCCCGTGTGCGTTACTGAACATCCCTGTAACGCTATCTCCTATACCGGGACAAAAAATAATCATTTTTGTGCGTGATGTTATTTGCAGCAGTTGTTCATGAGCCAACGGAATTAAGTCTCAACTACGAATGATGTCTCCCACAGCTAAAGAAATTCTTTTATTGGAACTGTTTTTTCTGAAGTGGACAGCGTAGATCATTTAAAACACTTCGAGTGCAACATCCCACATATTGGACATTGTGGCTGAGAGGGTAAACTACTCATTATCCTGCCAAATTAATCAATTAAACAATTCAATTAGACCTACACATACCAGTACTCTCCATCAATTAGAGTGCACCATCGTGTCCCTCGTGAACTCCTACTACGCCTGCTCCGTCTCCTAGATGGAATACAGAAACCGCACTCGTCCGGGAGCACCTCGATCACACCCTTAGTCGCTTCGGACAAATAGGTTTTTGTCTTCGCGCTGTCAGTCACCGTCGTAGCTCGTCGGATTACCAGGAGACAGAGTAGATAAATACAAAGAGACGAAATGTCGTGGCGGTTCCTTTGATGTTGGCGTACCCATTCTCCGATTGGCTGCGCGTGGCTCTGGGAACGGGCCTTGCTGCTGACTAACTGGCTACTGTCGCGAAGAGTTTTTGTATTGTTTGGGTTGCCGGTTGGCGAGTATGTCACCAGGCGTTGATTGGCGAACGGCGTTCCAACATGTCGCTGGCCAGTGACGCCATTTCGCAAGCGTGTGAGGAGGGAGTTCGCGGAATAAGTGGCTGTTTCGCCGCTGTATTCTTAAGTACTCTGTGACCAGGAACACTTGCTGTACACCGTCGTCTACAAGAATTCTTAAGGGGATCCTTCCCCGCCATATTTTATTACCTTGTTTATATTTTTTTTTTTAAGAAATTTCCAAAAGTACCTCTGTACCCAACTAGCTATAGAGTACAGATATTACAACTGTACTACGAACTTTTATTTATATGTCACAAATATGATTTTTCCAGATTTTGGCAGAATTAAAATTGTGACGTGATTACAAGTTCGCATTTCTCTTGTTTGTACGCAGTGTAAGGTAAATAGCTACAACGGTGTACCAAGAATATTAATGCTATTGATACAGTCATTTTTCATTATAAAGGTACTTTGGGAATTTTTCTTATTTAAAAAGATAAATCAATAATCTTATATGGCGGGACAAGGTTCTAGTTTAAAACCTGTCCTCGGCGGTGTAAAGGAGCTGTATTTATATATGCGCTGATCNGTTCTAGTTTAAAACCTGTCCTCGGCGGTGTAAAGGAGCTGTATTTATATATGCGCTGATCCTTTTCGGGCTATTCCAAAAAATATATTTCACTTTTGCCACGGATGACATTCGGCGTAGAGACGTAGGGAAAAAAATGCCCACTATTGTAGCAGGTGATACTTCGCCAGCTTACAATAAAGCAGTAACGTGCCAATCACGTCAAACTTCCCTTCCCCCGACCACAAGTAGTCCCATGCTAGACTACATTTCTTTAGTCACACGGCTCACCGCGATTAATCGCACACTTAGAAAAACGTTTTGTTGAATCAAACGAAATTTGTTTGGCACAACCAAATATATGTTATCGTTAAAACCAAATTATTNAGAAAAACGTTTTGTTGAATCAAACGAAATTTGTTTGGCACAACCAAATATATGTTATCGTTAAAACCAAATTATTTTGTTGTTCTTATTTTATTCCCCCAAACAAATATTAGGTTGGTGCAAATAGAGGTTTGTTTGGCTCACGTACATTAAACAGTTTCGCTTAATACAAAAAATCAGAAGCCCGATATAAATTCGAACCACGATTGTCTGAGCCTGAGTGTCACGCCCTCGCACCCTCAACTTAAGTGACTACCGATGNCGATATAAATTCGAACCACGATTGTCTGAGCCTGAGTGTCACGCCCTCGCACCCTCAACTTAAGTGACTACCGATTAAACGTGAATGTATTTAAATGCATGCATTTGAAATTACTGGACATTGTAAGCTAATAATTATTTCCGGTTCTTACAGATTTACTTTTTTGCTTCCTATTTAACTTGTTATATTGTTAATACCACTATGAAGCAATAATAAATACACAAACAAACCCTATTACTAATGCTATTGTTACATAAAATAAAAACAAACTCTCGAGCTGAATTTTCGAACAAAGGCAATCAAATGAGTTGCCAAACAAATATGTAAAGTTGATTGTACTACATATTTTGTCAACAGTCCGATTTATGTTGGTCTAACACAGAGGTTTTGTTAATTCAAGCGTGTATTTTGTTAGCTGAAACAAATTTATTTTGATGCTTTTCAAATTTTGTGTACTCAACAAAATATTTTGTTGGGGCAACTAAATATATTTTTTGACCCTATGCAAACAAATATTTTGTAGGTTGGAACAAACCTTTTTCTCAGTGCATGGGACAAGAATGAACAGTGGAAAAAAAGNTATTTTACTTCCTTGTTTATATTTTTTTTTTAAAGAAATTTCCAAAAGTACCTCTGTACACAACTAGCTATAGAGTACAGACATTACAGCTGTACTACGAACTTTTATTTATGTCACAAATATGATTTTGCCAGATTTTGGCAGAATTAAAATTGTGACGTGATTACTAGTTCGTATTTCTCTTGACTGTACGCAGTGTAAGGTCAATAGCTACAACGGTGTACCAAGAATATTAATGTTATTGATACAGTAATTTTTTATTATAAAGGCACTTTCGGAATTTTCTTATTTAAAAAGATAAACCAATATTCTAATATGGCGGGACAAGGTTCTAGTTTAAAACCTGTCCTCGGCGGTGTAAAGGAGCTGTATTTATATATGCGCTGATCCTTTTCGGGCTATTTCAAAAAATATATTTTACTTTTGCCACGGATGACATTCGGCGTAGATGCGTAGGGAAAAAATTGCCCGCTATTGTAGCAGGTGCTACTTCGCCAGCTTACAATAAAGCAGTAACGTGCAAATCACGTCAAACTTCCCTTCCCCCGACCACAAGTAGTCCCGTACTAGACTACATTTCTTTAGTCACACGGCTCACCACGATTAATCGCACACTGAGAAAAACGTTTTGTTGAATCAAACGAAATTTGTTTGGCACAACCAAATATATGTTATCGTTAAAACCAAATTATTTTGTTGTTCTTATTTTATTCCCCCAAACAAATATTAGGTTGGTGCAAATAGAGGTTTGTTTGGCTCACGTACATTAAACAGTTTCGCTTAATACAAAAAATCAGAAGCCCGATAGAAATTCGAACCACGATTGTCTGAGCCTGAGTGTCACGCCCTCGCACCCTCAACTTAAGTGACTACCGATGAAACGTGAATGTATTTAAATGCATGCATTTTAAATTACTGGACATTGTAAGCTAATAATTATTTCCGGTTCTTACAGATTTACTTTTTTGCTTCCTATTTAACTTGTTATATTGTTACTACCATTATGAAGCAATAATAAATACACAAAAAAAAACAATTTTACTAATGCTATTGTTACAAAAAATACAAACAAACTCTCGAGCTAAATTTTCGAACGAAGGCAATCAAATGAGTGGCCAAACAAATATGTAAAGTTTATTGTACTAAATATTTTGTTGACAGTCCGATTTATTTTGGCCTAACACAGAGGTTTTGTTAATTCAAGCGTGTATTTAGTTAGCTGAACCAAATTTATTTCGATACTTTTCAAGTTTTGTGTACCCAACAAAATATTTTGTTGGGGCAACAAAATATATATTTTGACCGTATGCAAACAAATATTTTGTAGGTTGGAACAAACCTTTTTCTCAGTGCATGGGACAAGAATGAATAGTGGGAAAAAGGGGGGGGGGAAGGAACAGACTGCAGACACACTACAGTATTTGGTGATAGTATGGTGTGTGTTGTTGAGTTGAAAGGTAATGGTAGGCGTTTTAACATTGATGTCTTGAGCGCCTGTGAGGGTGGAGTAAAGTGAAGTTGGAGCAACGGGGGAATGCAAGGGATGGGGAAACGGGAGCACCCCGAGAAAACCTGCTGGTCAACGTTCCCTCGTTCCCCACATGCGAAAATCGGCTGACCACGCTGGGAATCGAACCCGGTTCGCCTTGATGGGAGGCGAGTAGTCTTAACTTCTATACCACCGCAGCACCTTAATTTTTCTGTAAAAGCAACAAAACACACAAGTAAACCGTCGAGGTGGAAGAAGGCGCAGCTCTCTAGGAAAGGTTGGCTAAGCAGCATGTACAAATCGCAGTTTGAAAATTGTGGCTGCAAAGGCACCTCATACCAATCGAGACTCCGCAATGACGTGAAAAACTAAATACATACTGTGTCTACTGTGAAAACACCATTAATGCTCGACAATGAATTTTTCACGACAGATTTCATTACTGCTCAAACTTTGAATATGGGCTAAGTGATACGGAACTACTTTTCCCACTTCACCACCAACATTACTAGGAGCATGCCACTCAGTGTTTACTTCATATTACATGCAATTATAGACAGTTTTTTTTCTCAATGCTGGTTTCAAAAGTGCTTACTTAATCGCGAACCAACTACACAAACCCTCCAGCAATAACATTATACGGTAGCCGCTTTTAACTCCTAAAGTAAACACTGCACGACGGAAAACTTACGCGCCAGTACATGCCAGCTGCGTGTACAGGCGATGGTGAACTTAATTCGCATGCAAATTTCGCCTTTTAGTACAGGAGCTAGTTCGTGTCACATGTGCACTGATATGTCTCCCAAGTTTGAATGCTGGACGTTTTCACACATATATAACAGTGTTTTAAAAATTGGTCACACCACCCAAATCATTTTCATTTGGTCGCCATATTGTAAAATGGCTACCGTATTGATTAATTCTTGTCTAGTGACTTCATCCAATTTCAATGTTTTACAGCTCATTGTAGGCTACTCCTTTCTGAAATATAAACAAATTTTGCCCTTATGCATGTTTTATTACCTTACTAGTAAAACGAAGAAATAAAAAAAAAAAGCGTTAAGAATGATTTTGTGGTGTATCTCTGATATATCGTGAATGAGACGCCAATTTACTGGAAAGCTTCAAATCATCTCGCCGAAAAAAACGGACTGTGATTAGTTATTGTATTCGCTGTATAGTGCCCGAGTATAAAGTCTGTTCACGATAAAGTAAGCACTTTTGAAATCCACTGCCCCTGCCAGCATATATTTTAATGGCTGCAATGAGTGACATCCAACCAGTAAAGTTGGTAACGATGAGTGGAAAGTAGTTCCATATCTTAACGTCGAATAAAACGTGTTAGGCAACCATTTTTGATAATTTAAATTATTTATCTCGCTTTCTATTTTAATTTAATGCTTCGAAGTATAAAAATGAGTAAATTTTTTAAATATTAACTTTTATAATAATTTTGCAGTTTCACTTGACCGACCATGAATAAAGCGACGATGCCCGTGGCGATAATAAATGTTACGTAAGGCGGAAGAACACACAACGTGCATACAAGTAGATCTCAAGCAGAGCTTTCAAAAGCGTTCATTTTACCACGAACAGCCTATGACGACGTGGACATCCCTCATGTGGCGTTACCGGCAGCCGGCGGGCCCACTGCGGAGTGAGCTGGTGGTTCCAGCCGCGGGAGGTTTACGTGCGCACTGACCAGGGGCGCCGTGACCTTGCATTGTGCCCCTGGCAGGTTGAGTGATGGCGCTGTGACCTTCCTCTATATGGCCGCTAACAATAACGGTCACCCCCCCCCCCCC
>NQII01002326.1:142718-156883 GCA_002778355.1 Clitarchus hookeri
TACTACACCGTTAAAAAAGTGTCCAGAATCTTTTATTGCTCGTCTTTGACGTGAAGGGGTTCCCTGTCGAAAACAATGATTATGAAATGGAGGGTGCTATGTATAGCGTGTTTATATCTGTATTGTGTGGTGTGTTATAAAAGACGAAAGAGAAATTAGGTCAATGAAGGTTTAAAACAATTGAAGTACGTTGACGTATGTTCACACATTACTGTTTATGGAACTCTGCGTGCGCTTATTTTAGCACGATTGCGTATGCTGTCTCGGTTTCCCTCAAAGTCAGATTGTATTTTGGATTCCATTTAAATTAACCGGCTAGACTTCATTCTGAATATGATCAGGGTTTCCTGTAAGGAAAGAAGACGCCACCTGTGTAAAGCAAACTGAACTCGTAAGTCGCTTTAATGTAGATCTTCTTAACCTTGAGGCACAAAATAACTAAACTTGCAGCCGCAACGTCAGACTTCAGCCATTCACAGGCTTGGAGAGCTCACCCATCGGAATCTGGTGACTCCGTTTCAAAACGGACCCTGAAACTCTGCTAAAACATTATATTACATTTCAAACCGAGCTTAGTGGAGCAGTGGTACACCTTCGGACTGACATTCAGGGCGACTTCTTGAGTTGTATTCCCGGTCCGGCCATAATTATTTCGGTTTTACATGGTTTCCCGAAATCACTCCAGGCGAATGCTAGGATGGTTCCTTGCTACAGGCCATGACCGATTCCTTCTCCGGACCTGCTTCTCTGAGTCTCCAATGACCTAGTTGTCGACGAGACGTTAAGCACTACCTACATTACGTTCGAATTTCTACCACCATCCAGAACTAAACAAACCGGAAACGCACATAGACTACACCCTCACTATCAAAGATAAACGCATAGAGTTTCAAACGAATAAAGTTTCAAAAAGAAAATGTGTACAAAATCATGAGAGGACACCACAAACGAAAGGTGACCACATATGCCAAACTGGCTTACAAAATGTTTGAGGGCCATAACGCAAAAGTTAGCATAGATCTTCGGCGACGAAGAGGATGGTGGAAGTCCGAAATTTCTGTACCCTCACAAAGATATATTGTTTAAAACTCCTAAGAATGCAATTTCTAATTTTTTGTAATAATGTTTCTACCACTCACGGCTAGACATACAATGGCAGACTTCAATGTACATAAAACCAGAAGTTAGCTACTTCCCTCTACATTTGTGCAAATAAATTTTAGTGGAATTCTTAAAAGCTTAGATGGCAGGTAGGCGTTGAAGTCCCATTGACGGCAATATCATTAGAGACGAAACCAGAAACATGTGAAACAGTACCAAGGCAATTAAAATACACGAGTGACTTACCCGGGATTCGAATTCAGAAAAACTCTTAAATTGAAGCTAGCGTGCAGTCAACTGCATGATGGAGGTAGGATTCGGATCATCAACTTCGGATGTAATCAGCCTAATGTTTTGAATTATAGGGTTCAGCAACCTTCAAATATTTACACGGCCATCATTGTAAAAATAAGAGCCTGAGCCACTAAAAAAACATACGTTTACATGGGCTACCATAATGCCACTGGTGTAAAAAAATTTTGGTGCAAATCGGTTAATTAATCTCCGAGATAAAAATTTTTTTTTACATGGATATCTTATAAAAACTGCATAAAAAGAGTTTCTGTGTAGGATGTTTTTTTATAGATACTATTAACATAAAATGTTTGATTGAATTTGGTTAAATTGTTAAAAAGGTATGCCAAACATAAATAAATATTTATATGGCCGCCATTTCGAAAATAAACGTCTGGCCCTATTTAATTCACGTTACTTTGCATAGCCTTTTGCAGTTATGCAAAATTTGGTAAAAATTTGTAGAATTGTCCCAGAAATATGGCAAAATGTTTCATTTATTCACGTGACACTCTTTTACAAAAATTCGGCAAAAGGATCTCTGTATGCATAAATAATGTTTCCAATTAATACTGTTGTCGTACAAAATTTTATTGAACTTTGTTGGAAGGTTTCATATATATATATCACATTAATCTTAATTATTTATATAAACCCCATTAAAACATGCCTGCCGCACATAACATATATTAATTTATATACCCTACTGTAGTAATATTTCGTGGAATGTTTGTATGAATCGGTTTATTGGTCCTCGAGATATGGCATAAAACCTCCATTGTTCATGCGACGATCTTCGTAAATGGAGGACAAAACTTTAGTACATTCAATGATTTTCATAGGTAAAATAGACAAAGTTAAATTTAAATATGTTACATAGTTTCGTAGATAAAGCACACTATGGCAAAATGTTTGTATAAGTGCCATTCGGAAAATAAGAGCCTTACACACTTAAAACACATACATTATTGGCCTACCATAGTACAACTTCTTCGCCAAATTTTAAAGAAATCGGTTGATTGTTTCCCGAGATACTACATAAAAATTGTATTATTTCACGTGAAGCTATATTACAAAATGGTGGATAAATGCAAAATGGTGGATAAATCCAAAATGGCGTATACATACAAAATGGCGGATAAATTAGGTTTTTGCATAGAAAATTTGATGGATATAAGTGATACTGTCAGCATAGAAAGTTAAGTTGAAATTTGTTTTGTAATTTCGCACGTAAAAACATTCCGAGCTAAAAATTTTATGACCACCATTTTGAAAAAAAAATGTGTGTCGTCTAACTCTCTCAAAATTATTTTGCATGGCATGCCATAGTGCTACTTATTTGCCCAATTAGGTATAATTCGGTTCTTTTTCGAAGAAATCGATTAATTTTAATTTGTCACATAACACTATTTTAAAAAATGGCTGACAAAAGGATTTAGTGTGCACACATACGATGGTTGTAATATATACAGCCAGCATACGAAATTTAGTTTGAATTAATTACATGGTTTCAACGATATAACATAAAAAACTAAAACAGTTATACGGCCGCCAATTTGAAAACATGTGGCCGACATACCTAAAACAAATCAGTTAACATTACCTACAGCAGTACTAACTGTTTGCCATATTTGGTAGGAATCGGTCAATTGTTTCCCGAAATATGACAAAAATTTTATTTATTCGTGTGTTACAAGCTTAAAAAATGGAGGACAAAAGAGGCTCAGTGTAGATACATTTTATATTTGTTATATATAATCCCACCATTCAAAGCTAATTGGAAATGATTAAATGGTTTCGAAGATATATCATAATATCTTAAAACAGCTAGATGGCCACAATTTGAAAAATAAGTGTCTGAGACACTTTAAACATATTTGTACCTACATATGAACTGCCATCGTACTACTTGTTTGCCAAATTTGTTAGCAATCTGTCAATCGTTTCCAGAGATATTTCAAAAAATCTTTATTAATTCATTTAGTATTATCTTACAAATTGACTGACAAAATTGGTTGTATTTTTGCTTATATTATGCTTGTAATAGATACTGTCAGCGTACAAAACTTGGTTGAATTTGGTCAAACGGTATGGTAGGTATACCAAATAAACCTAAAAAATTTGTTTGGCCGCCATTTTGAAAAAAGTGCTTAATAATTTTAATTACTTGCTTCTACCTGGCATATCAGAGTACTGCATACGTGCCAAATTAGGTGAAAATTAGTTAACCCGTTCAGTCCCGAATTAATTTATCGGCTCAAGTGTTGCAATCTTACAATATTTTGATGAGCGCTGTACTTGACTGAAGCGTTCTCCTCGTCTCAATGAGCAACCAACCTACTGCGGGTTTATTGTTATCAGCATTAGTCATTCACAAATGACGGCTGCAGAAGCTTCAATAAAGCAGATTTCTTTCACTGGAGACACTCGAAACATGACTGACTGATTCTTTGCTGTGTATAGTGCCGGCCATAAATACCCTTAATGTGCAACACGTCCTCGGTCATGGTCACGGCGACTGAAATGGTTAAGTAGTTTTCGAGATATAACGTAAAATATTTATTTTTCATGTGGCGCTATCTTTAATAATGGCTGGTCAACAACAATATTGACCTTTGCATTCAATTCTTACAACTTGTGCTGCTAGCATAAAAAGTTTGGTTTAAATTGGTTGAATGGTTTCCGAGATATGACATACCACCCTAAATTTAAAGAAAATGGCCTCCATTTTAAAATTAAGTGCCTGGCATAGTCGAAAACTATAGAAGTAAGGCGTCCTTACTTATTACTATATATGTACCGAGTTTGGTGAAATTCGGTTCAAGCGTTAAAAAATTGTAATGGGAGGACTTACACACGCACAGACACACGCACAGACAAACAGAGACACACACAGACACACAGGCAGGCAAGTGATCTCGTAGGCCTTTCTTTCCTTCGGAAAGTAAGCTAAAAATTAAATCGTATTTATATGTTTAGAGTAAAGAGTTGAATTATTGTTTTGTAATAAGCATAAAATAATATCCACAAAACTGCTGAGAGATTTTTGGCATTGAATGGAGTATGCTTTTGAGTTGCAGATTTCTCAAGAGGACTGCAATTTTTAAGGTAGCAGCTAACGCTCTACATATCAGGTATATACTACAGGATTGTGCGAACCATTTGATCTCCATTGTACTGTCGCCAGTGTAACAGTGTGAATTTATTGTGCAGTACGGTACCGTACAAAAATTAAGATTTCCTACTACCATTTACCACCATCAGATATTTAGGTGACTTCTTGGATGCCGATTTTATTCCTTTTACGAATTTCGATATAAAACGTAGCTCGTAGCCACACGTGACGGGAATGTGTATTATTAACTCCCCCGTGTTATTCATTTAAAGTAGAAAACTAGAAGCCATCTTGGATATTTGTGTTTCTGGAGCCGAAAAAAATTACTTAGGCTCTATCTTAAAGCTTGGCTCTGTCGTTGACTCGTTTATATATATATATATATATATATATATATATATATTGTTTTAAATTACAAGTGAGAGATTTATTTTATCAGTTTACTATATGCAGTGCAATCAATGGTAGAATTAGCGTTAGAACCTTAGCTTTACTATCAAATTAAATAAGGCATATATTCCCAAACGCAGATAAAATTTCAGAATTGAGGAAAATAATTTCGGGGAAATACTTAATAAAAAAAAATGTCATGTTAGATAGGTGACTTATATCCCCTTGCTTAGTCCTACTTTATTTAACGGTCACGCTCATCCGTCGTGCAACCCTCCTGCCTTCAAGGAGGATATTTAGCAGCAGCACAATATATTTACCCGGCTCCATTTTTTATTAGTCTTAAATATTAGCACTATTTAAAAATAAATAAATAAACATTTTAATGTGGAATTTTATTTTGTTCAGTTGGAACACTGGGTAGTACTGTTTTGAAAACACGCTACATAATATGTTAGCTAAATATATAAAGTGTTGAATGAGACGCGAGGCGTTAACTGAAATGTATTAGTAACGTAACACCGCACACACGCCATTCAGCTGAACAGTCGGCGTCAGGCGCCGTTGCTGTGAGTACGTCTTAAATCTTGGTTATAGGCCCGCTGTGATTCTGGTCGGGAACCCACTTTTGGAGTGCGGTGGTTCAGCAGCATTGCAAATGCCTTCAATCCTGCTGGCAGAACCGGTTGAGCGAGGTGTGTTCCACGCTGCGTGCAGTAATAAAACTGGCTTTCTGCTGTGCAAAATAAAGTGGAGTAATTTATGAAGAAAAATTACGAAATCGTGGCGTAAGCCAAGCGCTTTCCTTCTACCCACGTGTGCAGGGACATATTGAAAGCGTTTTTGTTTTAATATGTAAAATAGCCTACACTTGAACACAGTGCGATTTCTGTGTTATGGTCATAATGAGAATACACGCCTTAACTCCGGATATTTTTCTTTAATCTTACATTATTAATAGGACTTAACTTTTTAAAAATCACGCATCTAAATATTACGAATGCTCTTTGTATTCCATATTTTTAAAAAAAATCTCAACATAATTCTGGCAACATTTGAGTTTAGAGAGAATAAGATTCTTCCACGACTTTCGTATTTCCCAGCTGCGAGTTAATAAGAAATTTTCGCCTATCCGCTGAGTAAAGCTATATCCTTACTGAATGACCTAACTACATCAGTGATCATTCCTCGAGTAACTGTCTGATATTCACACCATATTAATCAAATTGTTTAAACATCATTACTTGATGCTGAAAGTTAGTACCGAAATCAAGCCGGTGGCAAATTAATTATAACATACATTTCACTAACACAAGGATTCATTTAGGTAGCTATGCAGGATGATTCTAAAAATCATGCGACAAACATTGAGGGGTGGTAGAGCTCACTAAAACAAACAATTATCGTATAGGAATATATGGGCGGAAGTGANATGCGACAAACATTGAGGGGTGGTAGAGCTCACTAAAACAAACAATTATCGTATAGGAATATATGGGCGGAAGTGTCGCGTTGAGGCACAAACACAAAAATAACACATGACATGCAACACGGTGTTTATTTACAACGTCGCCGCTAAATGCCGTTTTACAGCAATGTTTATAATAATTGCTCAAAATTGCTACCACCGACAGTAATGCAAGCTTGGTAGCGTCGGTGGAGTGATTGGCGAACAGATTCAAATACGCCGGGTATTTCACGCACGCGTGCAGCCACACAGGATAGTCGAGCGACAAGGTCTTCAATGGAATCAACTGGAGTCTCGTAAATGAGGTCTTTCAAATGCCCCCATAAGAAAAAATTAAGACTCGATAAATCTGGTGATCGTGGTGGCCATTAATGTTTTTGTGTTTGTGCCTCAACGCGTCACTTCCGCCCATATATTCCTATACAATAATTGTTTGTTTCAGTGAGCTCTACCACCCCTCAATGTTTGTCCCGTGATTTTAGAATAACCCTGTATTTAGCTGTGGGTGGGTGATTGGGCTTACTGTTCACGAGACAAAATGAGGAAGATGTGGAATACGCGGCAATGGTTCAAATGGAGGATGCTAAAGTAGGTACATATACTGTTCATACTTCTACTGCAGCGAGGCCATTTTATCTATTTTGAGCGACGTATTGGTGAACATTATTTTCCAGATTTTTTCTGAAATAACCAAATAATTATAAGAGACTGATATTTACAACTCCAGTTCGCTGATTAAATGCATACATTCTCTTAACTATTACATGATTAAAGAACGAGACATCCTTCTTTATCTGATTTCGACAGATGCCGTTTTGAGACCATTGACTGATTAATGTGGTTAACAAATAAAAAGGAAGCATTTGCTATAACAATTGTTGAAAAACTTGAGGTGGCAGAGAAAAAATAATACATTTATATATATTATAAAACTCAACGTCTCTCTGTCTNATTGTTGAAAAACTTGAGGTGGCAGAGAAAAAATAATACATTTATATATATTATAAAACTCAACGTCTCTCTGTCCGTCTGTTAGTGCGCTTATCATTCGAGAACCACGTATTCGATTTACGTGTTTTTTTTTTATTTCATAGCTATGTTCTCTGGCCAGGTTTTAGTATATACTCGTATTTTGTTAACATAAGGAATAAGCAGTGACGATAATAATGAATCAAGTCGAAAAAAAGTTTGCCGCCAGCGCGTTCTCTTCAATACGCTCTCTAAACCGTTAAAGATGGAACAATATCATGTAGTAAAGAACTGTGTAGAATCAAAAGACCCAAAAAAAACTCCGCGATAATATATATATATATCTATACTGAAGAGCCAAAAAAACTGGCATAGGCGTGCGTATGCAAATAACAGAGGTATGGATCTAATCAGAGTAACGCGATGCTACAATGGCATTTAACGGTTTAGACAGCGTATTGCAAGAGAGCGCGCTGGCGGCAAACTTTTTTCCGACTTGATTCGCTATTATCGTCACTGTTTATTCCATATGCTACTTTACGTAACACAATATATACTATAACTTGACCAGAGAACATAGCTATGAATTAAAAAACACGTAAATCGGAGACGTTGTTCTCGAGTGATGAGCGCACTAACAGACACACAGAGAGACGTTGAGTTTTATAATATGTATAAAAGATTAATACTAAGAAAAATTAAAATTAATTTAAAAAAAAAACCTAAATAATAATTCTGTAGTCCACGCGAGCGTAGCCGCGGGCACAGCCAGTATTGCACAAATTCGTACATGATTCGTAGTCTCTAGTATCGGATCTCCGGAAATGGTTAGTTGATACGCCCAGTTACGCATTGTTACATTGTGAAAAATGACTGACTAGGAAGATGATAAGTTGAAGACAAGAGTATGGAGGAATAATAAACTAATAAAATAGCGGTATATTAAAGGTTTTAGGCAAAAGTAAAAAAACAATTTTTGAATCTAATTTGTTTTTTGAAATAAGAATAAATTTTTTAATTTTTTAAAATGGCAAATTGCACCAAATTTTGCTTAACGAATTTGAATTAATATTGTCTTTAATTATAAGCTGCTGCAAACAAAAACTTGATTGGTTTTGTTGTGTTTCCTATGTTTTTAAGAATAAAATTAAAAGTATTTTTAATTTCGAAAAATGAAATAATTTTTGTACCGAAAAAAAAAANCCTATGTTTTTAAGAATAAAATTAAAAGTATTTTTAATTTCGAAAAATGAAATAATTTTTGTACCGAAAAAAAAAATTATAATATGTGAGGCAGCAATTTGTCGTTGACCCAAGCACTGCACGTATTCCAGATACAATACTTANAAAAAAAAATTATAATATGTGAGGCAGCAATTTGTCGTTGACCCAAGCACTGCACGTATTCCAGATACAATACTTATAATCCATAATTAGAATGTGATATTTTTGAGAGTTTTAAGGTAAAATTTCTGTTCAGTTACTGAAAATAAATCGACTCGTAACCACCTGCATGAAGCACTGTCTGGCGCAAGAAGCCCTGGTGCCAGTTGCCAGTAAGGCTCCGCCTGCTTGACGCTTGAACTGCCTTGCACAGTGTTTCAAATACTCGTTTTCCCACAAAACTATCAAACGTGCGTCCAATGTGCTTATCTACGAAAACACGCACACTTCAGATGAGGACTGTTGAGTGCTTTGAAGACGTCACGCATATTACTAACACTACTTTAGAGCACTCAAAAAGGTTTAAAACGGCCTTTTAGAAGTGCTGTATCTCAAAAATATACGCGTCAGATACACACAAAACTACTGCATTGAACCTTTGTACAGACTTTCCACCAATAAAATAATAGGGTCACCGCTGAAAACCCCATAGGTACACGCAGTGCTACGAGAACACTGCGCGCCAGTCGAGAGCCTTGCGCTTAGCGGCGATGGTGCAGTTGATACGCATGGCACTGTCGCCCTTATAGCTTCCGCGCTTCTCGGTCTCACGCAGAAAAAAAAAGCGTTAGGTAGGTGGAGACCTTAAAACTCCTCCGTATATTGTTTTCGACTGTGTGGCTCAGTGGTAAACTGTACTCGCATTCGGAAGAACGCGGGTTCGAATCGCGGTCCGGACATCCTGATTTCTGTTTTTAGTGGTTTCCCGAAATCACTCCAGACTAATGCTTAAGGTGGCCGCCTGGTTGAAGGAATTTTGCACGTCGGAAGTCTAAAAGCGTGGGAGCGCTAGAGGCGACCGAGACATGTGCATCAACTCTCTTTATCACCTCTACGCGCAAAGTACTGAACTGGCGTGCAGTCTTGCCGTCGATAACGCACCTCTATGAGACTTTCACAGACGACCTTGTAATTTTATGACGTAATAATAAAAATAAAGGCTTGATGCACGCCCCTATTCCTTTTTTAATGTTTTGTACCGGAATGTTTATACCTAAAAATGACAGTGAAAACACCCGTTTGAGCCATTTTCACGATCACAAAAACATGCTTTCGAAAGAAATGGCGAAACTGAAAAATATATATGGACGCGTAACGTTTCTTAAATGCTATTCGTAAGCAGACCCCACTCAGACATGTTGTACCTTTTTTTAATGACACATTTTTTGCTGAAGCTCTGCAAACCGTTCTGCGGCCTACCCAGGCGGGCTAATAAAATATTTCTGCTCTGGTGAGTTGGAGTTCTGCGGGCAGCTAGAGAAAAGAACTGAGAAGAATAAAAGTAGGGAGGCAACAAAACAGGGAATGATGACTGTCCTCGACGGGTGGTCTGAGTACCTCCTGGTGTTTGGGAAGGGGGATGGTAGCGGCGAATGTGTTGTCGACGCTTGCTTCCATGTGGACTTGTCCTGTCGATGGTATGGGGAGTCTATGGGAAAAAGGGGGGGGGGAGAGTTCCAAGATGCCTCTCCTTCATGAACTTGTGTGTTGTGCAAGGTCCTAGGTTACTATTTACGGTGGGTTGGAACTGATGGTAATGATTCCAATGATTGTTGTATAGTCCTTCATCAGCAACAAATCAGTGGTTTTTACAAAACTATAATAAAGATTCCGGGATTCATGTCTGAATCACTTAACTGCCGCCTAGGTGCTAATTTNGTGGTTTTTACAAAACTATAATAAAGATTCCGGGATTCATGTCTGAATCACTTAACTGCCGCCTAGGTGCTAATTTGTTTGTTCAAGCTGAACAGTGCGATAGAAAAAGGACACACACAGTAACACAAAAAAAAAGCATGAAAGCTGCTTTGTCTCGTTTGACGTTCTCTAAATCATGTAATTAAACATCGTGAATAATAACTGCAATTATACACTGAGAAGCCAAACAAACTAGTATAGGCGNTTTTTTTTGGCTGTTCATTAAGTGCACTGCGTAATATGAAACATGTGCCCGCTTCTGCATAGTTACAGCGCTGCAGCAATAAACAGTCTGCGGATTTGGTAATCATTCGTAGAAGGGCCGTTGCCATTTGAACAAATGGAGTGAAGTGCATTTGATACAATTTTCAAATCAGCCCACCGCCGCCACAAATTCCATTAACCTATTTTTAACGAAAGCGACACCACCGGAGCAATGGTTGTTGCACTTATTCAGATATGCCACGTCTAGTAGCGATGGTGTTGCAAACTTTGACAGTTCGTGGTGGATCACTACGCTCTCGAAAATTATGGCGTCATTCTCATGATGCAACAGAAAGCCATGAGGTGGAATCTAATTACGTATATTTCCTTAAAAATTTCCGTCAGATTGGTGTGTGCGGGTACTCTGTATTGCTGGAAGAAATTTCATGAGTAGGAGGAAAATTTCGTGTGATGTTACACAACAAAATCATTTTGCGTACTTTCTGAGCATCAGTTACCTCACAAGGAGCATTACCATCATTTTATTAAAAAAAATCGCGTGATTCCATTCCTTCTAGGCCAGCGAAAATAGTTAGTGGAGGATTGGCTTACAAGGAGGGGTCGGTCGACTCCTTTGTGGTCAGAGGGGCCCAAAGGCTTAATTTCAATGTGAAGAAATTGAAGAGAATGAAAAGTGACCATATTCGGACTGGGGTATTAGCCCACCGAAAATGAGAACCCATAATGAAAAGGAAGGAGTAGCGCAAGCTGACCTCACTACTCTAGAGGTTCCCTCAGCAGGAAGTCAGGGGGCACGACTCTGATGGCGCTTGTGATGATCTACAAAACCTGATTTCCTCTGCGCTCGAAGGTCAGATTGAGGATGGACTCGTGCGGGCAGTGGTTTGAAAATCGCAACCGGCGATGCCCCTATCGTCAAAAGAAGAGTGGGGCATTAAAATACCATCATGATAACGTGAAATGGCTATTCTGTCCCAACTAGCATGCAGGGTGCGGCCCCTGAAATGGGGATTCGCACCTCTGTAGGCTGGGCGGGGATAATAGCATAATAAGCCGGTATGATGGTAGATCGTGGACACTAAAACTTTCACAATTAAATAATACACAAATTGGGGAGGTGGTTATAAAATCACAGCCATACGCCCAGTGAGGCGGAAGTGGATGTAAACCGCAAGGGGTGCGGGGGCGGAATCATGGCCGGTCACGACCTACGCATCCAGAAAGGCTTGCAGTCATGGAAGCTCCACGAGGCTNCTTGCAGCCATGGAAGCTCCACGAGGATGGTTGAACTAGTGTTAGTTCAATCATATAAAGTTAAACTGGATTCGACAATACCAATGACCTGAAGTATAGTTCATAGCTCAGAGCGTAGCGTCGCAATTCCAGTGATGGCTCTGCAGATGGGGACTGGAGCATTATATGCCTTTTTGTTGTTGTTCTCGAGATATGACACATCACCCCAAATTTTTTAATGACCGCCTTTTTTTAAGTTAGTGGCTGACGTGGTCGAAACTTACAAAAGTCAGGTTTCCTTACTAATCACTATTTGTGTACCAAGTTTGGTGAAATTCGGTCCACGCATTAAAAAATTGAAAGGGGGACTCACACACACACAATTAACACGCCCAACAACACACAGATTCACACATACTAACACACACATACACCCACAGAGAGGAAAGTGATCTCATAAGCCTTTCTTTACTTCGGAAAGTAGGCTAAAAATTGCCTGTAAGGAAAAGACTTTTGTCACAAATATGGAGACACTACACACGGGTTACTTAGTGTAGTTTATTTAAAACTTAAGATATTTCTGAGTATATTCTACAGTATTTTTTAAGTTGTACTATTTTTGGTTGTATGCTGTTTATGGATGCTGAATTTGTTTTTTATAGTGATGTTGATGAACTCACTAAAAGTTTTTACATTTAAATGTTTAGCATAGAAATTACATTTTTTAATGATGCTTATATCATAGGTATTTTTATTTTAATTACAAAATTCATCCAAGCCAGTTGCATCTTATGCAAATAGTGCTACGTTTTGGCTTGTTATAACTCGTACATCATTTGAGTGCAGAATATTTTGTTGATTTTCATCTCTTTTGGCTTAAGTTTAAACTTTTATTTGTGTTTTTTAATTGCACAATTTGGGTTAAAATAGTTAACAGCACTATAGTCATAAAAGTTTAACGGGGACATATGTAATGCAAATGATTTGTATATGTGTTAACTTACAAAACTTCATTGACACCATTTTCGTACATTTATACAGTGCTATAACTTTGCTTGTTATAGTTCACTTATATACTTCATTTTAAATTTTCAAGAGCTTTGTGTTAATTTTTTTTGGCTTAGGGTTATGGTTTAATTTCTATTTCCTTGTATTTTTATTGCATAATATGTATGGCAGTCAAGGATGGTTTACTGTCATAATGTGAACCATTGCCATGGATGTGTTTAAATACACATTTCTATGAAATTAAACAGTTAAGCTTTCTGCTCGCTCCATGATAAACATTGCTGAATCAAGTGGACTCAGCCGATCATAAAGCTAAAGACATTTTACTCTATTGGAAAAATCTGCACACACTATAATATAAAAATATAGTTGTGAATAAACATTATCATACACGATCAAACAAGCAAATCAATGTAGAATGAAATGTGTCTCTGGTGTGTGATGTGTGTGCGCGTGCACCGTGTGTGCTCGAACAACCAGCAGAAAAGATGGAAATGGGTTTTGGTGGAGGGGGAAGGTTCCTTGCGTCATACAGTCAAAGGGAGCAGGTAGCCATGTCAAATAACGCGTAGACCAATCACAGAACATACAAAACATACAAGTTTTTGAATTACGAGTACGCCAATTTCTCAAGTCTGTGCTCATAGTAGAATCTCGATGCATTAAACAGGGGCGTAAAAAAAACAGTTCCACTCCAATAGTTTTGTCTATTACAGTAAAGTTTAAGATGCTTAGATTTAAATTTGAATACGGAAGTACCTCCAGGATGATTTATAACTGAGCCTAAGAGCAAGTGAATACTATTCAAGGCGAACGTGATACTCATTGGCCATTGTTAGGAGACAATGGGCCTTTTACGTTCCCTGCACGATGCTACACGACAGTCGCTATGTTACCTGGGATCATCACATCTATGCACGACATCCTTCGTCAGAAATTCCTGTCGTCTTCAGTGGAAAAAACTAGTTTGAAATACTAGTCTATGGATTCCTTATTTGTTGCACATTGTTATTTATATTTTTTTTTTTTTGCAGATTTGTGATTTATATCTTGTATTTTTGTTCGAAATACGATTATTTGAGTATTAATGTTCGTAAGAGTAATGTAGATTAGAGTAAACTGACCTGACTTAGGAATTCGTTTAGAAAGCACGGTGTTCTTGTAATTTTCGTCGCATCGCTAAAAAAAATTTTTTACCAGGAAGGTCCCCCCCTCCCCCCC
>NQII01002326.1:157397-183720 GCA_002778355.1 Clitarchus hookeri
TTTTGCAATGATTGTTATTTATTTATGATGTGTTGCTGAAGGCACACATGGTATCCATCATAATGGAGAATGTTTCTGCTGGTGATTTGGCAGTTTTGAGTCTTTGATTTGCAGCTCTAATTTGGGGCAAGATAGGACGCATTGCGTTAATGAAATACTGTAGTTCGTTGAACTGGGACATGAGATCACTTGGCGATTCTTGGGGTGGAGCAGTGTTGTTGTTGTTGTTCAGGTTCGGGGTACTTTTGGGGATGTATTGTTTTGCTTGAGAGGTGCTTGGCTGTTGAGGCGTTGGTGCTGGGGGTCGTTGAGATTGTTGAATGAAGTTTTGTGGGCGCTTGTATGTTTGGACGGTTCTGCTTGGGGCTGTGTAGGTGGGTGCTTGCCACTGGGAGAATTGTTGTAGATTCTGGTGTAGCTTGGTAGGGATCATCCCTGGGAAGTCTCTTGGGGTCGGTGTGAATGAGTTGGGTGAAGGTTGAGGTTGTGCCAGTTCTTGTTTTTTCTTGAGGATTTCCATGTGTATTATTTTTCGGCTGCAGTCTTTATGCCCGCCTTCATGATTTTCGTAACAGTTGGGGCATTTTCTGGGGGTTTCGGGTGTTGCTTGGCATTCTTCAGTTCTACGGTTTTCTGCGCAGTTGTTACATTTTGGGGTCCGGTGGCATTGCGAGGCTACATGCCCGTAGCACTGGCATTGCTTGCATCTTTTAGGTGAGGTCTGGTTATATGCTTCAATTCTGACGATAAAATGTAGGACGTGTTTCACGTTCCACATCTGTCTTTCTTGTGCTGTGTTAGGCAATATCACCAAGATTGGTGGCGAGTAGTGTGTGGAGCGCTCGATCTTCGGATCTCCGAGTATTTTTATGTCTTGAGTTGTGATTCCTTGTTGTTCAAGGTCTTCTTTTACTTCCGAGGTAAGGGTTCCTGCGGGTAGGTCTCTAATAATGAGTCTCACTTGTTTTTGTTCTCCAAACGGGGTGTATGTATATGGCTGCATATTTATGTCTATGAGGTTCTGTAGCAGAATAGCATGAGTTTTGATGCCGTTCGTCGTCTATCGCTGAAACTCAGCCATTCATTCATTCAACAACTACCGGCTTGGAGGTCAGACGTGACTTTTATACCTACTCTGCTGGCCTTGACCTGGAAAGTTATATGCGCCCCGAGTGACGCTTAGAGTAACTGGGGCAGAAAGCCCTAGAACATTCTTGAGATAAATACAGAAACTCGATACAAAGGTCAGCAGCGCGCCCTGCAAAAGGATTAACTTATCGTGTCGGCTCGCTTTTTGGTAATAGATGCGTGGNATACAAAGGTCAGCAGCGCGCCCTGCAAAAGGATTAACTTATCGTGTCGGCTCGCTTTTTGGTAATAGATGCGTGGATCTTGGTTTAGCGCGCGCCTGTAATTCAAAACATTCTATTATCTTGCTACCACAGCTATTATATAACTGATGTCCTTCACTTCCACTCACTCACGCGGTATGCGAAGCACTGAGTGCTGCCACAGTCTCGCTGCCAAATTAGTTCAGCCGCCTGCCACAGCATTGCCGCTATACCTGCACTTGGCGCCGCCGTGCAGCCCTTCTTTCGGCTGTCATGACCATAGACTAAAGATGTGGGAGACTCGATTTTGGTATTTTGCACATTTCCTTAACATTGACTCACACATCGCCAGCACAACTGTCAAAGTCACGTGGTTCACAGTGATGAACGTGTTTGCTGCCTTACTTTTGAATTTTCAAGAGACCCACCCTTTTACACGAATAAAATAGTTTGACTAGTTTAAAAATAATGTGGCTGGATTAAAACTATGCAAGAGGAAATGTACAAACACCACGAAGAACTTACATGAATAGTGCTATAATCCTTAAACTCTATCCACGTTGTTTTTGATAACGTTACTGGCAGAAAAGCAGCCTAATTTTGGTACACGGAGAGTGGCTACTGCGCACCTCGCACGCGCCGCAGACTACCCCATTTTCTGCCTGCGGTTAGGCCAGAATATTTGTTGCTTCATTTGGACGGTAGACCAGACGTCACGCATCTACGTATTCGTCCCCTATTCTTACATACGGAGAATGAGTCTGATATTGACAACAGTCCCGAGTGGTTCATTACGAAGGATTATCTACTTTTTCTTCATTCTCCAATATTACGTTTAGGGCAATGAGACTCACTTGAGATAGACTCTTCAATCAAAAGTGAACCAATGTGGAAAAACAAGATTTTTTCCCCCAACAGGAAAAAATAATACAATATATAATGAAGTACCTTAAAACGATCTTTACTGACAATTTTACGCAATTTTGCTTGGGAAATGCGATGAAAGTAATAATCAGCGGGCGGCCACTCGAATCGTGCACGTGCGAGGAACGCATGTGCTTCTCTCGCAAGGAACGGATCATGCAGTGTTGAGACGGTTCAGCCACAGAGTAAATAAATACACGGAGNGCATGTGCTTCTCTCGCAAGGAACGGATCATGCAGTGTTGAGACGGTTCAGCCACAGAGTAAATAAATACACGGAGACGAAATGGCGTGGCGGTTCCTTTGATGTGCGTACTCATTCTCTGGTTGGTCGTGTGAGGGTCCGGGAACGGGCCTTGCGTCTGTTTGGCTATCGCGTGCTGCGAAACGTATCCTAATGGCTGGGCTACTGGCTGGCTTGCAAAGTCACCAGACTCGGTTGGCGAACCGCGTTCCGACGCACTGCCTTGCTAGTGACGCCATTTTGGTGGCGTGTGCGACTGGAATTCGCGGAATAAGCTGCTGTTTCACCTCTGTATTCTTACTTACTCTGTGGTTGAGCGAAGGCGACGAGAGCGGCAAGGCCGCCAGCCGCACATGTCGTGCAGGAGGGGGAAGCAAGAGTAATAATGCGTGTCGGTAATGTTATGTGTGCACTTCTTATCGCATTNTAATGCGTGTCGGTAATGTTATGTGTGCACTTCTTATCGCATTGCGAGTGTTTGTTCTCGCTTCAGCTGCTGCTGCTATGAGGCGGCGTAGCTGTTCCCACGTGCACTATTTCAGTGCAAGCTGAAAAACAAAGCAACTATCACAGGCACGATAAGACATAGTTCTTGGCGAATTTTTCTCCAGGAAGAGATTTAGTAGCGATATCTCCTTAAACCTGGAACTGGGCCAAGCTTCTAAATATATTTTCCCATTATTTGCTGGAGATTGCGGATGAAATACAAGTGTGGAAGGGTCACTCCTGGATTTTCGCAAGTGGGAATGGTGCCGGACGATGCCACTGTTCGGCGGGTTTTATCGGAGACTTCCCGTTTCCCCCACCATTACATTCCGGCGCTGCTCCATTATCACCTCATTTCACCCTCATCAGCTCTCAAGGCCTCGTTGTTAAGAACCGCGCAAATCTTTATCTCATTTTAACAAGTGTGGAAAAACAATTTCAACCAAACCACTGCCGTATTACGTCCTAAAGCGCGTTTTCGAATAAATGCTACAATAATTATTCCCCGCATCAATGAGCTGTATAACAAGTAGTGTACACTGTTTAAAAAAAATTCGCTTCATTTTACGGAAAAGTGCTGGTAAAAAATTCTCCAGAAGTGTCGTAAACTCTCCGTGAAACTATGAGCACGTTGCTTTCGAAACGGACTTTCGGTAAATTTCACAAAACTTTTCGTGAATTCACGGAACCTCTACGTAAATTTTCTAATTAGTCTTCTGTACTTCCAGTTTTATAAAATATATTTTAAAATCTTTAGTTTTCGTTATGCAGGTGTTCTAGAGTCTATAAAAAAAATTAAAATACAGTATGAGCAANATATTTTAAAATCTTTAGTTTTCGTTATGCAGGTGTTCTAGAGTCTATAAAAAAAATTAAAATACAGTATGAGCAAGATTAAACACGACACAAAAAATAGGAGTCGCTGACTCAGACCACTAACCTAAGACCTTCTCATGAAGCCTTAAAGTGTAACATTGGAATTTTTAATGTATTCACCTAGGCAATATATTCAGTTTCTAGTAACTTTTGTATATTTAAAGCGCTTGATGCTACTTTTTGATGTTTGAAGGGATAGGTCTTTGTGGCGTGGATATCCTAACTGCGACAATAACTATAATTTTCTGGTTACAGTGACGAAGAAAGCTTCTTGTAAACTTGGCATTGTTCGTCCCCGAAACCCGAAACTATACAAAATACGGAGACTCTCCGTATTTTGTATTTACAGAGCTCAATCCTATTTTCCTATTTACGGATTGCGTTTCCGTCATACATTTAAGTAAATATACGGAAATTCAATTTTTAACAGTGTGCCGGCATGGTTTCCACTAATGAATGTTATTTAATAAACTACATTGCTGCGATGTCTAATGATTCGCCGGGATACCCATGCGTAAACACTCGTACACATTCTCCGGCGACGTAACCCAGCTAGCAAAACACGTTCGTTATTTACAAAACGGCAGCCACTTAGAAATTAAAATTAATTACATGTCTATTACTAATTACTTAAATAATGTTAAGTTTCGGAATCCACGCAATAAGTCGTAAATAGTATTTGAATTGCAGTTTTTATTTTATTTTTGCATGTAGCTTTTTTTGTACAAACGTGCAGCAGATAATTCTCTCTGTGAATGTGACACAAGTTATATAAAACATTAACACTACAAGGACAGTCGAGTAGGCAAAAGTTAAAGCGAGTGAGTGAAGAGGTCTTGAGAGTCAATGAGGTTGAAGCGAAGCGAGTATGGAGCAGCGCCGGACTGCAAGGGGCGGGGAAACGGAAGACACCCGAGAAAACCCGCCGACAAGCGGCATCGTCCGGAACGATTCCTACATGCGAAAATCCGGGTGAGACCCCGCCGAGAATCGAGCTCGGTTCACCTTGGTAGGAGGTGAGTGGTCTAACCACTACACCACCACCGTAAAATTACAGAATGTTTGGAAGGTTTTTTTTTTTAACATCTCCCCACTCCTCACGCCACTTTATCTTGGTCACGAGACAGTTCGCGTGGCCAGCAAGCGGGCGCCATGAAGGACGACGAGGGATCTGATATACGTAACGCGCTACATGTCGGTTAATGGACACCGGCATTACGAAGAACACGGAACGTTAGCTTCCATTCGTTCCACCCATTGTTTCGTGGCGACCGAGGAAGCTTCCCTTGTCGCACATATACGATCGACTCTCCAAGAATTTCTAAGCATTTTCCTTGAATGAATGGCTGCATTGTGTCGTCCTGCGAGTCGCGCATTCCATGGTTACACAACAAATCGTCAGACACGATATCATTACGTTTATATATATATATATATATATATATAAAGAAGGTATCCTTCATATTTACGTAGAATGAAATTTAGAGCAGCTTCCATTTATATATTTACTTTATTTATTTCGTCTTTGTTTTTTGTGGGAGTAGTTAAGGCAACATTTTTCTTTTCTACCACTGAACCCGCTGTAAACATTATACATTTTAGAGATAAGACAACAGCAAATAAATTTTAATAAAAAAGAAAATTACACAAATAAGTATATCTAAATGTCCCGACCAATCGTTAGCATGATATACATATTATTATGATGGTACTGTTAACGAATAAAGACCTCCAGATCATGAAGTAACCATACATGTGTCGTAAATTTCAGGTTGTTAATTATTCCACATAGTATGCCCGTACAATATTTGTTTTTAAATGCATTTCCTGTCGCACTATCGCCGATGATTCCTTTTGAACTTTTTACACGAGTAGTGTGTGTGTTTATTATTTATTTTTTTTTCAATTTCCTTAAAAAAATAAAATACTAATTGAAGTGTGCATTTGAGACTACTGTTACTCCGCTGTTAAGCTGGTCCGCGGTTAAATAAGCATTTCTAAATTCAAACTTTGAAAAAAATAAATCCCTGCCACCAACTACATGTGCTTTGATGTGAACACTGACTGGCACACTATCAGTTAAGTTGGCAGCGGTGTAGAAAAAGTGTATATATGTCCTAAAGTAGTATTTAAAATCGTGACGTTTGATTATGCCTACCCACATACCTTCCGTGATACTTCGGTTGAAATAAGGACAATTTTAACAGTGTGGGTGTAAGTATTTAGTAAACTACTATAGTCGAACCGTAGTGGAAGATAGGGCCATTATAAATTCGGGCCTGGTTAAAATGTTCCTCTGCACAGGGCACTGGACTGTTGCCGAGTGATAGGCCGTGATGCTGAAGCTCGTGCCATCGCTGTTGATGAACGTGGAGGAGGAAGAGAGGGGTGAGCAGGGAGGGATGCCAAACCGCCGTGAATGAAGTGCTTGCAGTTGCAGGCATCTCTGCTGCTCCGGGTTGGGCGCAGGAAAGCCTCGATGCCCCGGAGATACGGCAGAGCCGGGATTACCTCGCGAAGAACTGCGGCCACAGTATCCCTCCACGCTAGTCCCACCACGCCCTCGCTACAGATAATTACGCCCCTAATAGCGCGTGCCTAATGGAAGCCGAGCGGGAAGTCATCTGATCGCGCCCTGGAACTCGCGGCCGGCTTCGCCCACGCCATCGCGGGGTACCTCGTCGCCGCACGCTGCTGTCTTCGAACAGCACGTCGCAATACAGAAGTGAAACTGACTCGCTATAGGCTATCCACGGTAAAGTGAGCACTTTTCAAAGCCTTCTCATTTGGAATAATAGTCAATAAATATATTTGATTTTAGCCTTGGACGTTAACTTCCGAGTGCGATGGAATATGCACACTGTGTTTATTACTTGCATGGCGATAATGATTTTAAACGGTGTTTAAAGGATAAAAAATGGCTGAAAGCAAAAAAAGTAACTACGGCATCAAAAGTGCTCACTTTACCGTGAAAAGCCTACACTACTACCTCACAACGGGTGAAGAGCGAGTGAAGAGATTTGGGCGGCTCTTTACATCTAGGTCTTGAAAGCAAATGAGGGTGAAGCGAGGTGAGTATTGAGCAGCACCGAAATGAAAGGGTGCGGGAAACAGGAGATCCCCGAGAATACCTGCCGACTAGTGGCATCGTCCGGCACGATTCCCACATGCTAAAATCCGGGAGCGATCCCGCCCGTGAATCAAACTCGTTTCGCCTTGGTGAGAGGCGAGCAGTCTAACCACTACACCAACGCGGCCCCCCGTACAACGGGACGTCGTTGGTCAGGCAACGTTTGAAGAACGCGCCAGACGGCAGTCCAACCGATAGGGAATCTTCTACAAATTGCAGTATCCAATCCTGGGCCGGATTTAAATTATATCTTAGGAACTGCAACAAAACGTGCACTAAAATGGAAAACTATGTTTATTTTTGTATTCTTCCATTTAATTTATATTTGAAAACGTTTTCTACTACTGTTTGTAGTTGCAAAGTACTTATCAGATCTAAACACTAATCTTACGTAACAGATCTGCTTCTGTACTTGGTAGAGACAGGGGATTCATTTTTTTGGAACCTATTTCAGCTGCACCGGTTGTGAATTGCACTATACAGTCTATAGTATATCCGGCATTGTAACATTCCTGTGGTTCCCCCTTTCCTTGATGACCTAAGCNGTTTATTTTTGTATTCTTCCATTTAATTTATATTTGAAAACGTTTTCTACTACTGTTTGTAGTTGCAAAGTACTTTATCAGATCTAAACACTAATCTTACGTAACAGATCTGCTTCTCTACTTGGTAGAGACAGGGGATTCATTTTTTTTGGAACCTATTTCAGCTGCACCGGTTGTAAATTGCACTATACAGTCTATAGTATATCCGGCATTGTAACATTCCTGTGGTTCCCCCTTTCCTTGATGACCTAAGCNAATTGCACTATACAGTCTATAGTATATCCGGCATTGTAACATTCCTGTGGTTCCCCCTTTCCTTGATGACCTAAGCACGTGCTTACATTGCGTAAGAGTTACGCCAGCCCTCGTCCAATCAGATACGGAACCAGTTCCACTAAGTTTCCTGCAGCCAGTAAACGGCCGAGCACGCCCGCACTACAGCACTGTTATCATTCGCCAACGTTTCTGTGCGCCTCTTTCATGAGTGATGACGTAACGAAATTTCGAGCAACTGCCGTAAAATATTTTCGTTTCGTGTTAAAAAATATAATGTAATGGGCTTTACAACTAGGTTGTTGCAATTTTCAGCAAAATTACGATATGAGTGTGAGTTTCTCAAATGGACACGAGTCCTTTCGAATATTTTGCTTATTAACGCCCCCAATTTATGTCTGTAAGCAACATATTGCAGGGGGGAGGGAAGGGGTACGTGTTAAACTAACTTAAACTTACATCTACATACGGCACACCCATCCAAGGCACGCATGGGATTTGAACCCGGGATATAAGAACACGCGACCGTACGGAGGTTTCCTATATTTTCGAAGTCCAGCTAGCAGTGAAGCTTGTCCAGCCAATATTATTATTTATTTATGGCTTCATTAAATGGTGAAGAAAATGCAAATTGCCTTTGCTTACATTTAACAATTTTCTACATGTTTCATTTGACAATCAGCATACAATTACAAGTAAATGTATGTATAAATATTCTGCGCAATAAATTATTATTGAATTATGACTTATTGGTAAAAAAAAAAGTTTTCTGGAGAAATAAATCACAGTTAAAAAACATTAAAAATAATGATATCAGCAATAAATATTTTAAAATAAAAAAAAATTACACAAAATTAGATAGAAAAATCAATAAAAAGTAACATTACTGTAAACTATGATGAAATTGTACTTATTGACATAGACCGATATAAAAAAAACTACAATTAGAATGTTAGTTAGTGTTACGTGGATGACAAATCAGAAATCTATAGGAACAAAAACCTGAAAAAGAACACAAAATAGACATTAAAGTGATATCTATGAGATATCAATACACGAGGATGCAATATATCTATGCCTGAAATGTAACCCTTTGCACGTACTGCTTGTGTTCTGGAAGTTGAAATTATTATTCGGGGCGGTGCATTTCTGAAGTTCCGTGCAGTCGCCCTTTAGGTGGATGAAAAGCGCGAAATGTCAGCCCACGCGGCGATAGAGCGACCGTCGATGTGGCAACACCGGGGAATAGCACTCCTCTCGGAAAGATCACTCGCCGCGCCACACGCCGCTTCGCGCGCTCAAGTTACCTTCCTCTGCTTCATTGCTGCTGCATACACTAAGCTTGCCAACAAACACTCTTAGGATGTGCTCGATTCAGTGCAATGTGCCCTTGATAACTTATCCTCGATCCCTTCCCGTTTCACGAGCCCTTGTTCCCTTCGTGGGAAATATTCGTTAGTAAATTCGGACGCCTGTGTTCGTTTCCAACTTGAGTTTCATTCAGTCGAATTTTCGCTTTACGTGAGTTTCATTTGTCTTTGTGACGTTTGCAAGTGTTTTCCGCGGCCGTCCAGATTTGTAATCACAAAACAAACACAAACAAATTTAATATTTCAAACTGTTGCGCATCGTGAAACTATCTAGGTCTCGAGAAGGGCAGGTTGGTCGTGCCCTCGGCTGAAGGGGACATTCTAGGGTGCATAATGTTCCCTTGCTGTCAATTCGGACAGCGACAATTTGACGTCACATCCGGGATGCACTTTTCAAGGGCACGAAGCCAGAAAAGGGCCCTTAGCAGGTGAATTCCATCCTCTATTTAAATTAGTATCGAATGTTTTTTAAATAATTCGGTTCGATCTATTTGAATATTTACGGATCCGCATATTACATTTCAAGAGTACATGCACAGGGAACTTTTCTACGCGCTCAAGGGACAGTGGCAAGGGAGAGTATCGGGCGGCACTAACGTGCACGCCAAGTTCTTCATCGCTCCTACGCGCAAGGCGTGCAATGTTTCCGTAGGTGATCTGAACTGTGCAAATCAGATGCAGTATGTGCAATGAGACTTTACGCAGTGAAAACCCACAGATAAAACTACGTCCACGTGGTTGGAACTTTTCTCCTACCTCTTTTAAAGAAACTGCGCACGCAAGCTCTAAAATTCGATTTTATTTTCTAGCCATTTTCAAGACTTTTTTTTCTGTTCGAATACACTTAATATGATAAAAGCAAAATCGCACAGGTTTACATAATCGATTTTTTACCTTTTCTGTCAAAAATCGTATTCAAAGAATATTTCTTTACCGAGTTACGCGTAATCGCACAAACAACGAATTAAAATAAAAAAAAAATCGGGACTTATAACACTTATTTCGACCACAATCCAGGGATACGCCAATAACAAAAGACGGACACATTAAGGACTGACGGCATTCAGCTAGTCACGGGATGAGACGATGCACTGTCGCCGGAGTCTGGCCGTGATTCACGGACCAGCGCGGCAAAGAAGTCTGTCATTCGCTCCTCCGAGAATCATTGCGCCACTGCGCGCTAACCCGGCGCCGTTACCGAACCCGTTATTGCCCGGCTGGCAACTCCGTCTCCCCGAGCGGCAGCACCTGAGTTCAGGATGCACCAAAGTCTGGACTGCTCGCTCTGATAGGTGCAAAGTTATTTGTGTTTACTTCAACGTCTGCGAAAAGTAAGCTCTATTGAGCTTAACACCAACCTACAAAACCTCAAATATTAACTTTAAAATATATTTAACCTTGAATGAATTTTGTTTTAAGTTGTAGTTTTTTAATGACTTGACGCTCTTTACGCTAGCGCCTGAGCGTAAAACGACCCTTATGCGGGGGAACCCTTGACACTAACCTACCCTCAACTTAAAATAAAAAGAGCACACATATCCTACTTACCCGATATTCAAACACGGAACACATCAACCACATGTCACCGAATGATTTTGTGTTTTCTGTCTACAATGATAAACCAGTATTTCGTAAGTACTGGGCAGTGTAAACCGGCTAGGAGTGCCGATTGGTTTGAGCTTCAATAAGTAACGTTATTTTGGAAGAAGTGTAAGGTAAACGTATCGTGATAAACTGTCATGTATTGCTCTCATCAGATATAACTCTAAATGCAATGATACACTTTGGTGGGATTATTTAGCATCTGTGCGTGGGAATTCGTAAAACAATGGTGGGCTACCATATGTCTTTACTAAGGAAAAAAAAAAGACAGGCTTCAGTAGATAACTTAACCTTCAAGCGGGCGCGCGGTCATTTGTAACGGCAGCGGGCGCGCGTAACCGAAAAGACGTATGGGATGNGACAGGCTTCAGTAGATAACTTAATGACACACAGAAAGTCAAATTAAAATACCACTTGCCTGGGTTTCTTGCTCGTTCAGTGCAACTTTCCTTTTCAGACACAGATTATTTCTAAAGTTACGTTTTACTATAGCTACCAATACTTGGGTAACACAGGCCGTAATCAAAATTCATGGCCGCACTATGCCATTTTTGTGCTAACTTCTGCTTTGAAGTTATCTGTGCGCCACAACTACTGTAAAGTCTATAAAAGCGTCCGGTAAGACGAGGGAGTAATTTTTTTTTCTGTGAACAATTTTCTTTTTACTACGTGAACGCTCTTTTATTTTTTCGATAACACTTTTTTAAGGTCACAGTGATCCATGTTTGGGATATACTGTGGCGCATTCGTTTCCTTGCGTGGATTTAGTTTGAGGAAAATGTATTTACCATCAAATTTTGGAAACACGGTGAGGCCCAGAAGTTCATCCCAACCGGCGTCACGAATCAGGTCATTACAGATGTTTTAACATTATTGATAGTGAATTTCCCGTTATTTTCATTACTTCCCCATCTATTATGTCGGAACACGTACACACACGCTCACACACATACACACATTACAAACAAGCGCGTTTTATAAGTTTCGAATAGTCATCAGAAACTAAAAATAGAACTCTCACTTGAATATACGGTATTATAAAATTAACAGAGCATGAGTCGGTTTAAATCTCTATAGACTTTTCTAAAAATGCACATAACCAGAAATGTCAAAACCCGCTTTTTACCGAACTATCACCGTACTTAAAATATACATGTCAAGTTTTAGCCAACCTCGAATTATTTCGTATTTTCCAGCCATGGGAGAAGATAACAGCTACGAGCGACCCCTCTCGCTTTTAGGCGCAAGGGACTGGACTACTGTACAGTTTATTTATATTCTACTTTCTTTGCACCTTTTCTTACACTTAACCAGGTATTACATTTTGTACACATAAGTAAACACTAAGAACATCTTAAATTAACGAGATGAAAAACAGTAACATATTTACGCAAATATATTAAATGCTTAAAATGATATGTAGTTTCTAACTATATACCCATGTTTAGAAAGACTAGAGACGAGCGAGTATTAAGGGGCCCGCCTACCTGCAGCTATTTTCCGCTTTTGATGCCGAGAAAAGCAGGAGCGATAACCGCTACAATGTTATACGCATTGTTCGCTATCACCGCTAAGCACAGGGCTCTTAGCTGGCGTGCAGTGTTCTCGTCGTGCTGCGTGTTCCTATGGGACTTAAGCGGTGACTCTATCATTTTATTGGTAGAAAATTTGTAGCCAGGTTCAATGCAGGGCCCTTGAGTATTTTGGTATTCATCCGACGCGTATATTTTGTAATAGAGAACTTTGAAAAAAACCTTCTAGGGCAAGTTGGAAAGTAGATAGAAAAAGGGGATTCAGGGACAGAGGTGTGAGATGGGGGAGCCGAGGTCTCAATTTTTTATTGGGTCACCTCATGCTCTGTCATTCTAGTTGGCCATCTTGAATGACTTACCACCGCCATCTTGGGAGCCACTAGGTCACCGTATTGGATGACATTACCCCATCTTAGGAGCCAGTAAGTCGCCATATTTTATGACATTACCACTGCCATATTGAATGACATCACTACTCCTATGACACCACCCCGATGATGTAATCCTTATGCTTTGACATTCTGGTCAGCCATATTGTTTCTATAATGTTCCAGTTCGTAGCCCTGTCATCATTCTACCTTTCATACTCTGTCATTCCACCATGGTACTTCATTATACTCTGTCATTCCGTCTCGCATGCACATCTATCGACTGCATCACCTCAGGCAGCCATCTTGTAACACCGATCTGCGATCAGAGGTAAGAAGTGGGGGAGCCAGGGTACTGACTGCCATCTTGTAATGTCAATCTGTGAAGAGGTGTGAGGTGGGGGAGCCCAGGACCCATCCACCATATTGGATGTCATATAGTGGCCATCTTGTTTTGGGTGATACTTTAACATCATTCTGAAAATATTTTTTCATTAAAATTGTGTTACGAGTACCTCGATATGAACAAGTCTCGATGAGACTGATGATAAACATATTACTGACATCGCAGTTCTTTATAAATATTGTTATTTTAATTTCAGGAATTCTTTCTCATGTCTTCTGTATTATATATAAAATTTGTTTTAAGTGTAAGGCATGTCTGGGGAAAAGGAGATGTGTTTAAGTCTGTATAAGATTATTAGTATCAAATAGCTTGTGATCAAATCATTTGCTGCATATTAATATTTTACATGTGTATATCCCCACATAGACCATCAAAGGTATACAAGTGCAAGATGAAAAAAACACCAAGCCTATAATTTGTATTTAGGAACATGAACCAGGCAACTTGAATCATGACTTCCATTATATTTGAAATATTTATATATTTTTTGTAGTGTAGAAAAGAAAGACTTGTACCTGTAAGGCCTGTATAGGTTTTAAGCATAAAATAATTTCCATTACCAATTAAAAGTATAAAGAAAATAAAAATTACGAGGTAATACATTTAATTACCTGCATTTTACTTTTTGTCAAACATTTAAATTATAATAAATATTTTGCATGTGCATACCCCCACATAGACCATCAAAGGTATACGAGTGCAAAATGAAAACATGATCACGGAACAGCATTTACGAACATGGACCAAGAAATTAAAAACACTAGATAATGATCGAAATTTCTACTCACGGTTAAACGAAGTGACGATAACGGCGATGAAATAATAACACTTAAACACACTAATTTAAAAATTAAAAAAGTAAATTTATTTACATAATTACAAGTAATGAAAACACAAAAACTATCTGGTGTGTGTAGCCACTGCAGTCTCCTCCCAGAAGAGTCGAACCTCGGTGTGCAGGTCCCGCAGAGTCACCTCCTGTTCCTCTTCGTCCACCTTGTCCAGAATGTCAAGATGTCCTACCGATGCCAATGTTGAGTCGGGTGTGTACTCACACCAGGGCACCTGAGTGAGTATGCATTCATCAGGTGGTAGGAACATCTCTGCCATCGATGGTGTGGAAGAGGACATAGGTGATGTTGGAGGCGGAGGCATCCATGCAATGTCATCCCTCCGAAACGAACGTGGGTGAGGAGTAGGCGTCCATCGTCGTCGAACAGGTGACCTACTGCGATCATGCTGCCTGTCTGCTTGAACAAGTGGTGGAGCAGGAGGTACACATAACTGTGACCTTGTGTTGTAGACTCTGCTGGAGACTGGCAGCTGTCCCAGGTATTCCTCGAAGGCAAGGTTGTTTTCCTCCAACATGGTGTGTAACAGGTGTAGCTCATGCGACATCTCGAGCAAGAATGATAGTTCGACCCCTGGTAGGGTGATGGGTAGTATGCGGGTAGGTCACAACATGTGCACGCAGCCTATGCATTACAAGGCTAGGTAGTCAGTCGATGACATAGACAATATGCAGGTCTCTACAAGTTGTGGGGATGACACATTGGGCGAGAGGTCATCAGGCACCAGGGATGTGGACCAGCCCCAAGCAGGTCATGGCAGGCCCAGTAGAATCACATGCACTCAGATTCCTTGAAGAAAATCATAAAATAAAAAACTTCAAGTTCAAAAAAATATATATTTATTCAGTACTTTATACACTCATGTAGTAAAAAAACATACAGGTCTTCAGTCTTGTGTATGTTAATAACACAAGTACACATTATTATTTATCGGTAATGGATAAATTTGGAATCCAACTGTCGTGACTAGAATCGAAGCCAAGCCACCGCACAAACAAATAATTTCCTTTGCACTTCAACAATCTCGACCAAATATGAGTGTGGATACTTGGTAACTTGAATTTCTTCGCAGTAGAAACCTCCTCTGATAATTCTACCTCCCATGTTCTCCAGATAGAAGGTCCTTGGTTCGTAATGTCAAATCTTGACAACCTTGTATATTTCTGTGCTCCAGTTTGGGATATATGATTTTGCAAATTTCCCTTCACTTGTGATATCCTGCCATAGTCTACAACCTCCACCTTAGACTTATGAGTGTCAAATTTATTCTCATTCTTGAATATGGTTATGGAGTTGTTCTTGACATCCACAGGTCTCATTCATATAATTCAATGTACTTTGTGGTTGTAATTAGATACCAGGCGAGGTAAGATGTGCAGCCACTTATAACTTCCTTGTGATGAAAATTTATTTCACATTTCATTCTTCAAAGTGCGATTAAAGCGTTCCACTATGTTCGCCTTCATGCCGCTGTGTGTCGAGTAGTGGTTTACATAATGTTTCACCCTCTAGGTGCGAAATTTAGGATTTTAGAATTATCTTCCGAGGTCTGTACGTGAATTCTTGGGAGGTTTTTTGTCTTGCAAAACAGAGTTCGTTGCATTTTACAAATTTTTCGCATTTTTAGTCTTTAAGGGCACTGCCTAAGCATACCTGCTGTAACAGTCAATGACTGTTTACGGATATTTAAATCATTTGTTCGCATGTGCATAAGGTATAATTTCAACCAGATCTGCTTGATACAAGTTTCGCAAACCAAACACTAGTCCTTTGTAACGAGTTAAAAATCGTCTTGCAGGTTGTGTAACTTACTGGCAATATCTTCACGACTAATTCTATGAATCTGTCTTTACACAGTTCTTCGATAATACTGTATATTTCATTAGCATGCGAATTATCTCCTGCTCGCTGAGAAGCAATTACCAGATTAAGTCTATAGGCAATTTCATTGACATCATTCCAGTAAATATATTCTGGACATCATTCATCTTCTATTTTTCTACTTAGAAAGAGACCAGAACCAACTCTATCTCCAACATCGGGAAACAGCTGGGAAAAAATGCCCAATTTAGAGTGTGTTTCATCCTTACATTGCTAGTAGGATCGTTACCGTTCAAGTGTGCACTCGTAAGTTTCAGCAGTCGTTTATACTGTTGCAATGCATTGCGAGAATATCTAGTAGGGTTTGGTTTAAACAGTAGTGTATAAAGTTCTGTAGCCGGGTGGATCACAGCATTTCCAATATGCACATCATCATTGGCTAGGAAAAACATTTGTTTAATTTCCAATATCCACTTTTAATTTTATTTGAATACACTATACATCAGTCATTAAATGTAAATGTGTAAGATCTCAAATAATTGCGCAGCGATGGGGTTCCATCAATCATCTATTCTTTTCTACATTTCCATACCGACAGCAGCAGGTCAACTTCATTAACAGCAGCACATTTAAGTTCCTCCCAAGACTTGGGTTCGATGTCCGGGTTGGTCTTCACTGCTACAATCGATGAAGGTGGTGGTGCAGATTTCAAATTGCCGAGTCGCTCGGTAATAGGTTTAAAGCCTTCTTCATTCGCCATGTCTCGTTACATTGACACGATTGGAAAGTAAGTACTTTGGGCGAATAGTCGTTATCACTTTGTGTAAGTCACTGATGGCATCAGACATCGTACTGAATACAAAATCGTATTATTTCTACCTTGTTGAACTAAGGCACTTGATTACACTGCTCATTAACAAATGTTCTCGCACATAAAAAAATACGACTTATTTGACCCGCGCAATCTGGTTTCAGGAGACAACAGAAACACACTAAGTTTACTGCAATTATGAAATTTACTGAAGACATAAGAAGTGCAATGGACTCTTAGGCAGCTTATTCTCCTGGCACTGACTTCAACAAAGTCTTTAACTCTGTTGACGATATACCAATGCTTAGCTAAACTAAGAAGCTACATTACTTAAAACTTTCGCTGAGCGCATGCGAATGGATATTAAGTNTATACCAATGCTTAGCTAAACTAAGAAGCTACATTACTTAAAACTTTCGCTGAGCGCATGCGAATGGATATTAAGTAATATTTATGTGATATATTTATATCAGTGTGTAGTAGTGAACAACATAAAATATTAATTGCCTCACGAATCTGTAATGGGCAATGTGTTGGTTTCGCTATTTATAAATAAACTTCCAAAATACTTTTCACATGTGAACTATCATATTTATGCTAATTGCTTGCAGGTGTACCTATCTTTGACTTAGAATCAAACCGTATCTTCTTTTCCTAAAATGAATTAGGATCTGGATGCGGCTAGAAAATGGTCTGAAGCTAATAGTATAAAAATCAATCCTATGAAAACACTATGTTTAATAATTGACTTCAAATCACTTGTTACTGCTGCTAAGAAAATTCCTATGCCTAATATTTTAATTAGGGGGGGGGGTGGTTATCAATTTCTCTAGTAGTGTTAAAAATCTGGGTATCGTAATGTATGAAACACTATCCTGGGCTGTTAATACAACATATATTTGTAAAAAGGTTTGTAAAACACTGCATTCCATTAAGTGCTTCAAAAACTTCTACTGGAACGAATTAAGATAATGCTTGTACATACACTTGTACTTCCCATGCTTGAATTTTGTGAGGTGGTGTACCTTGCAGAGGTTACAAAACACATGTGTACGTTTTGTATTTTACATTAAATCCAGAGACCATCTCAATGTGTAATATGGTAAAGTAAGGCAAACTGTGATTGTTAAACTTGCGTAACAGAAGGAAACTGCACTCTTTATTGCTATAAAATGAAGTCCTGCGTGTTGATACTCTTGTATACTTACGAAATCGTTTTAGCTACCTCACCTGCACTCATGACTTACCTCTCGCTCAAATTTGGACAGTAAACATTCAATGCCGTTCCAACTAACATGTTATTTTTCAAATTGTTTTTATAGTGTTTTGGCAGCTTGGGGCTGGAATGTCCTGTACCAGAACATACGTGAGGGCTGTTAGTACCTGCTGAAAAATTAAGTTGATACAGTGCTTGCTGTCACGTCACCGTGATCTGCAAAGTGGAGCAATTTGAAAGTATAGTTGAATGAATGGTTACGTGACTGATTTTAGTTTTAAGTTTGACTTTATTAAGTATTTGAATGGTTAAGACCTAAGTATTTGCAATTTTGTTTGTGTAACCAACTAGTATTACATTTTATCGTTTAACTTACAAAGACGTGCTTTTCACACACACACTCACACACAGACACACACACATACATACATATATATATATATATATGTATATATATATATATATATACAGGTTTATGCATTTATGGAAATATATATTTCTACAAATGTGTGTATGTGCATATGTACACAATGTTTGGGCGTAATACTTAACATTTCATATTTCATCAGTGTTTACTGGACTTATTTACATGCCTAATAATTACTTCTTAACTTTAAGGGTTTTTTGTTTTAGTACTTAAACGTGCATGTTGATGTTTTTGTATTAATTATCTATTTTTTTTACTGTTTATCAAAGACTATTAACTTTTCCCTAGTGAATATTAATTTGCAACTAATATTACATTTTTCTAAATTGTAATAAGAAGGTATAAATTGAAAAAAAAAAAAAAATGGTTCATTGTAAGAGAAGGCAACTATGCCTTAATTGCGCCAAATAAAGACGATTTATTACTATTATTATTTTGGTAATTAAAATTACATTTCAAGAGCTAATTAAACATTGTAATTGTTAAAACACCACTTTTAATAATGTTAGAATAAATTAGATCAATAACAAGTATTGTTTTAAACTGAATAATTGTTTGTCTCTTTTATTTTTATTTCATTTTATATTTCAGTTCTCTGACATGTTTTTTTTTCTGTACGTGCGTGTAATTGTATTTATTTTGTTTGTTAATATGACACATAGGCTATATATGCAGGCTGGTCTGCGTAACGTGGACAGCCTCAAAATGTTTGGAACGGCTGCAGAACACGAACTGCGGTTTTCGCTAAATGAAAATACGTATGTGGGCAAGTAATTTGCCGTAAAGTGACGATTCGTAACACGTGTATGGACAGAAATATTTAAACCACATATTATTTTTCCCTTGGAAAGTTACATTTATTTCAACGGCATCTGAAAGTATGTGCAAAGAGCAATTCAGTGATATAGCATATGCAATGAAAAGTAGCACAGAAACACAAAGAAATAATGTGCAAATATGATTAAGTTAGGTGGGCCAATACTATAGGGCAGTGGACCTGTACTCACAGCTGTAAGCAAGCAACACGCGTCGTGGCTCATCCTGGCGTGACCGCTTCGCAATAGCAACGCAGCACCAGCCTCCGTCATCTGTTATTGTGTAAGTGGTATTGTAGTGTGTGGCAATGAAGTTCACGAAAGAGCAAAAACTGGACGCTCTACTTATTTACGGCGAGTGTGGCAGAAATGCCAAGTAAGCCGTCCAAATGTATGGTGAAAGGTATCCTATCCTAATCGGAGGACCATCACACGGCAAAATATACTAAGAATTTGCACACGTATCTTGTCACGAGNGATACATAAACGAAAAGGCGCGGCGATTGTCAACTGTCAAGAAAGTGGCCTTCTTATATGGTACAGAATATAGTGTGTGGCAATGAAGTTCACGAAAGAGCAAAAACTGGACGCTCTACTTATTTACGGCGAGTGTGGCAGAAATGCCAAGTAAGCCGTCCAAATGTATGGTGGANAGTTCACGAATGAGGAAAAACTGGACGCTCTACTTATTTACGGCGAGTGTGGCAGAAATGCCAAGTAAGCCGTCCAAATGTATGGTGAAAGGTATCCTATCCTAATCGGAGGACCATCACACGGCAAAATATACTAATAATTTGCACACGTATCTTGTCACGAGGTGATTGGAATTCCACAACACGAGTGTGACGAAAGACTGATACGGGTTATACGTATCAACAGGATTTGTGGGCACGTGTCCATGCAAACCCCCACATGGGTTCGCGAGAACTTTCCAGGTTCGTAGGGAGAAGTAAAACAAGTGTGTTACGGATATTGTGCCAAAGGAAATTCCATCCATACCACATGGTTATTCATTACGCATTACATGAAGGTGATTTCCAGCAGCATGTTATGTTTTTTAGGTTTGTTCTGATGTCTGTAAGGGATGATAAAAATTTTCTGAAGAACATACTATTTATCGATGAAGCACCAGCGACAGTGGAAAGTGAACATGTGGTGTGGAATCGTTGGAGACTATGTCATAGGGCCATACTTTATTCAAGGGACAATGACCGGCTGTATAAACGCCCATTTCCTCAGAGAGAATTTACCAGCACTTCTGGAAGACATACCGCTCGACATACATCGTGATATGTGGTTTCAGCATGATGGTTGTCCTGCGTATTTTGCTTTGATGGCGAGGCAAGTGTTAAATGAAACGTTTCCAAATCGGTGGTTAGGGCGTGGTGGTGTTGTAAGATGGCCAGCTCACTCCCCCGACCTCACGCCTCTCTAGTTTTCCTGTGGGGAACACTGTAAGATAGGGTGTACAACACGGTTCCTACGGTGCCAGAAGACATGCAGGAATGCATTGTGGCAGCTTGCAGAGGTATTACGCCAGAAACACTTCAGGCCACTTGTCGCTTGTTAGATATGCGTTCACAGATGTGTATTGCTGTCGATGGTAAACACATCGAACACATGCCGTGAAAAAACCTAATGAAAACCGTTTCAACCATAACTGTGCTTTTTTGTACTATGCATGCGGATGCGATTGCATCATTTCTCCTTAGGTTGGTTTATTCTATTTTTGTTGTGCATCTGTACGCACTCGTTACTCAGTACAGTTAATGACTAAGAAACAAATCTCCTGAATTACGTTGGTATCTGAATTAAATGTAATGTATTTGATATCAGACTTGCACTCACATTGCCTGTCTTCCCTCCGATGCGGTGCTCTCCTTTGTTCAATATCGCATTCCGTGCCCCTCGCCCCATTAAGGTAAGCCACACGCTGCTATCCGGTCCACTTAACCTAATCATATTTGCACATTAATTCTTGGCGTTTCGGTGTTACTTTTCATTGCATATGCTATATCACTGAATTCCTCTGTGCACGTACTTTCAGATGCCGTTGAAATAAATGTATGTTTCGAGTGGAAAAATAATATGTGGTTTAATAATTATACCCATACACGTATTATGAATAGTCACTTTGCGGCAAATTACTTGCCCTCGTACGTAATTTCATTTAGCGAAAACAGCATCTAATGATCTGCAACCGTTCCAAAAATTTTGGGGGTGTCCACGATAGGCAGACCATCCTTTATATTTTTATGTGTCTTATAATTTTTGTGTATATATATATATATATATATATATATATATATATATATATGCATTTTACAAATGTGAAATTATTATTATCTGTTTTATGCATGTCTGTATGTATGTGTCACCACGTTAATGGTCTTTCGTAGTTGGGTGGAACAATAAACTGCTGCCATAAATAAATTATTATTATTATTACTTTGGCCGCGCCGGCACTCTGGAATGTTGAGCTAGGCCGGCTTGAGTGTAACACAAGGGGGGCGACCGTTACAAGAGAAAGAATGTTAGGGGTTGGGCGTGTTGCTCTCCAGAGTCAGGGGTGCGGCACCCCCGCCACTTCCTGTCGCAGCTACCGCGCACACCACTCTACTGTCTGTTTTGAAGACGTCGGCCCATGCCAGCTCACAGCTTTCACAATGGCTTTATAACACATATATTCACTTCTGCAATAAGAATAACAGCGCGTTACATATTTTACCAAACACTTCACTACACTGTAGTCCATGCACGGTTGCTTCCAAATATTCTTAAGCCCTGCTAAAGTTCTACTTTCAGGCTATTCCTTGGCCTCACGTAAGCAAAGCTTAACCTTGTCGAGAAAATCACACGAGAGGGAGAAGCGACGCATTCGTGCGCATTCTATTCAATACTATTTTGCATGAGAACTATTTAGTTCCAGGCATTACCGACATGCCTTTTTTATCCGTGTATTTATTCACACTAATTTTAAATGCAATATTATAGTTTATAGATTAAATATAAGTAAAAGTTAAATTTACCCAAAAAATAATATTCTTTTATGAAGTATAAAATGATTGTGTTACTTGACATATTTGGGAAACAACCAAACACGTCGTTCATGGGGATATTTTTCTTCAACGGTTTGATTCAATAAGTTTGAATAAACCGTGAACATACTAGCCTATAACAGGTAGTGTGCGTACTTGGCGTTTCCTTAACAATTAAAAAAAATTATATATTATATATCATGTGCATGTAATAATACTACAGAGTAGATAAATACACATACGAAATGGCGCTGCGGTTCCTTTGATGTGGACGTGCCAGTTCCCAGATTGGTTGCGCGAGGCTCCGGTAATGGGCCGTGCACCTACGTCTGATTGGCTATTGCATGCCGCGAAAGATTCCCTATTGGCTGGGCTGCCGACTGGCGAGGACGTCACCAGGCTATGATTGACGGACAGGTGTTCCATCGTGTTGCTGGCCAGTGACGCCATTTTGCTAGCGCGTACGGCTAGAGTTTGCGGTATGAGCGGCTGTTTCACCTCTGTATTCTAAAATACTCTATGGTAATACTTTGGATGACACAGCCAATCATAGCATAGCAATAACATTTTTTTGGCGGAAACTAATATTATAGCAAAATCTCGACGCAGTCTTTAAATTAGCCTCCGGTATTAAAAAAATAATAATAATAACTTCCCAAATGCCTACAAGGGTCGACCGGAACAAATACCAGCGTGTATTTTGAACTTCATCGACGTGGTGGCCAGGCTTGAAACAACAAGCCCTGTAGCACTGTACGGGATGCCAGTCATTTAGAGACGTCATATGGTTATGATTCAGTAACTGTCTTCACGCAATAAAACGTATTTTTTTTGCGAGTCTTACTTGACTTAAATCTTCGTCCAGGTGACACTCGCGGTTAGACCTTACCACGTCAGAAGCGTAATTCCGCGAGGTCGCGCGTTCGAAAGAGGAATCTGAATACTGAAAACGTTCCTGCCAGCCAGATGGTTAGGTCTGACTCTGGACCCTGGACCATGTGTATCAATATGGCATACCCTATGCCTATAAAACCAATATGGCCGCCACTACCCTGCCCTTGAGAAGTGAGCCTCCCAAATACTTCCCATGGATCGAAAATTGCCTTTCTGCGGCTCTTTTTTGTAAATGGGAGGCTCAGTGATTTTTTGAGGGGAAAACGGGAAATTTTAAGATAATAAAGACAAATTTTGAGGGGAAATGGTTGATTTCGAAGGAAAAGGGGTAATTTTTAGGAAAGCATGGCCACCGGGGTACCGGAATGACAGAGTATGAACAGTTCCGAGCTCCAGCGTCAGACGCCGATGGGCCAAAGTTCTCCACTCCTGTTCACAGTAAATTCATGTTATTTTTAAATTACAATGTTTTAAAAATGAAATTATAAATACTTATTTATTACCACTTAAGAGGAATGAATGATTACTTTCACGTATTACCATAAAAGTAGGGCTAATTCAAAGTAATATTATTGTTCCTTTTTACATTACCCGCAGGTAGTTCAGAGGTTATTCACCCATTTCCGAGGTTCGCGAGTCAATGTCAAGCCACCATTTTTTTTAGCAACGATTCTTTTGCGGGCAATAAGAAGGAAAATATAGCGTCAGTGTTTCCTTGGGGTGCTCTACTCCCCCCCTCCACCAATTCGCATTCTGCTGGTGCANATGGTTCAACGACACGCGACATACCTTCAGCCAGCTGGCGCCACTAGTGCGAGGGGCCGAATGAGGTTCTTGGTCGAATTACAGCGAGTGGAGAGATCTGGGCGGCTCTTAACATCGAGGTCTTGAGAGCCGATTAGGATGAAACGAGGTGTGTATGGAGCAGTGCCGGAATGCATGGGCGGGGAAAACCGGAGAACCCCTGAAAAAACCCGCCGATCAGCGCATTCGTCCGGCATGATTCCCACATGCAAAACTCCGGGAGCGACCCCGCCTGGAATCGAACCCGGTTTTCCTAGGTGGGATGCAAGTAATCTAACCACTGCAACACCGCGGCCCCTTAAAAATATGGAAACTAATAATTACCACGAACGGACGATAAACTTCATCAAAATGTTTCGTTGCATTTTTTAAATACATTATATGATACCATATTTAATGCTGCGGTAAATGGGAAGTGAGTGACAATGACAAGTCGTAAACTATATTTAAAACTTTTACAAAAATTACGTGAATTGATACAGTTACTTATATCCAACTCTCAAAATGGACAGTTTTGAACACCATAGTTAACTTCGCAGCGAGGGTAAACACAAGAAACCGGCGGGTGTGTGAGAAGGGAAGCTGCGAAGGAGAAGAGTGTGTAACTGTAATAAAACGAATTGCATATTTAAGAAAAGGCGGCACCTGAAGTGCGATGTGTCGGTTAAACGTCGCGACTGATGTTTTTCGTTGCAGTTATAGCGAGCGCACAATTGTTGCCAGCCTTCTTTATTCTCACCCTTCCAACGTCCTCATTCCACCTCGTTTTCCTAACGGCTAACTGAACTGACGTGCAACGAAAGCCGGCTTCCATGCAGTTGTCACCTGCTTTTTTAGTTATTACGATCAGCTGGTGGTTCATCCACGAATCACTACTTAGATAAACCGATTGTTGATTAGTCTTGAGGAAAACAACGAAAGAATATAGCGAAGACGGAAAATAATTTGAAGTGCCGGTATGTATGTAATTCCTTTTCACATATACCAGCAACAGTGGCGTGTGGTGAACTGTTGCAAGGTAAGCTGGAGCTTGCTCACTGCTGTACATTCTCGGTGCATGCAGCAGGAGGAGCCAGTAACCACAGTGCAGCCTAGGGAAACTGAATGTATTCTGACCACTCACAAGCGAGCAGCAAGGGACCCGTTACACGCGTGCTGAGGCGTCAGCTGCCGAGCTACGTTTTAGTGGCGGAAGCGTAAGCTAGCAAGCAACAGAGTACAGCACAGAGCTAACAACAGCTTACCTTGCAACAGTTCACCACACTCCACTTATCAGCAATTGTCAAATCAGTAGGCTCTACATATGGACAATTATCGCGGTCGGCCGATAAATATTATCCTTCAGGCCCTGCGTGATGTATATTTTTCTTCGGGCCTTGCGAAGGCCGAGGCATCTTTCCTTTGCGGGTGTCCGACAATCGCAAAACCGAGGGCAATACAGTGTAACAATAACCGGTGCCGATCCTTGGAAGGCCGCTTGCTATTGTGAGATCCCCGTAAAAGCAAGGTTTCTCGCAGTTCAGTGGCCCACGGGTCCAAGTATCGACAGCCGGCAGCGACCGCCAAGCCTCGCCTATATATTGAAAGCCGTTTGGGTGGCAGTGAACGCTATCTAAAAAAAAGTTTTGAGTACCACTAAGTAGGTCACAAAGTGGTTTGGTACCCACTGTATTCAAAAGGTCCTGTTGTATTCAGGTTTTGTTGCTATCCGTGCCACGCAGTCCTGACTTTCGTAATCCGCTTTCCGCGGCTAACAGGTTTAATGCAATTCCCGTCTTTTTTTTTTTTTATGAAGAGCACATACTTCACCAAACAAAAAAGAACTATTCTAAGATGATGCAAGTTAAATTTGATCACAATGGTAAACATTTCTGTGGGGGTTTACCTCCCTTTCTTTATCTTTCTTTCTCACTCTCTCTCTCTCTCTCCCTGTCTCCGGCCAGCGGAAAAGAAAGACGACAAATCACCATTTTTGTCCGGCTGTCTAGTCCATATTGCACAGCATTCATGCGCACTCAGCTTACTAATATGTTGCATAAGAACTATTTATTACTAGGCTTCACCAACACGCCTATTTCCTTCCTGTTTCTTATTCCTAGTAATTATAAATGAAATCTTATAATTTTGACATGAAATATAGACTAAAAAGTAATTTAACCAAAAATAAGGTATTTTTTATATTAACGCAAGTATAAAATGCTTGTGATACATGACATATTAAGGAAACAACCAACCACGTCGTACATGGGGTGATTTTTCAAAGGTTTGATTAAAAAAGTGTGAATAAACCGCGAATACACTATACCGCTGTGGATGCTGCTTCACAGACTTAGCCAATTCTGCCCTTGGGCTTGCCTTTGTGAGGTCCTGCAAGCATTTCCCCGCCGTCAGTCAGGCTCTGGGGTCTCGTGAAGGCTTAACATTGCATCAGACTGGGGGCTTTGTTGTCTGGAGGACAGGCGTGCCCTGCGCTGATTGAGCGTATCTCAGTCACACGGCCAAAAACCTATAGGGAGAGAGAGAGAGAGAGAGAGAGAGAGAGAGAGAGAGAGAGAGAGAG
>NQII01002326.1:188544-279941 GCA_002778355.1 Clitarchus hookeri
GGGGGGGGGGGGTTTACATCACCTTAAGGCTAATTATTGACAATGTTTGAATACAAAAAATTTACATTTCACGAGTTGTTTAGTATTTAGGTGCTACAATTTTCAGTGTGTTGTTTACTAGTTGCAAAAAGTCAAGAAAATATTTATATTTTATCAATGTGTTCCTGATTGTTTGCAACCAGCAAATAACACACACCAAAAATTCTATACTAAAATATTCAAAAACTCGTAAAATGCAGATTTTCTATAATCAAACATTTTAAATAATTTCTCCGAAACTAGAATTATGATAAGAAAACGAAGAATTTCTGTGTAATTGGTGAAGCCGCGTCTTATGCGACGCCCACCCCCTTCAGCTCTCTTTCACCATCACCCCGTCTTTGTGCACGGTGGTTTTGATCTACTTTGACCGTAACCTGACGGTACCTTGATTAAAACACGAAAGAAAATATACTTTGAAAGTGCAGAATTCGAGTTTGATAAAGTCCTCTATATACCGCTGGGTTTTTTTTAGACAGAAGCCGCAGGTACAACTTGTCTTTTTGCCTCTTAAATAAGTAGAAAAGATAATTTACAACATATACGTTCTCCAGAAACTTTGCAAGTTTAGAATTGCAAGACCACTGACATGAACTAGAAAAATTGGTCTTTTAATATACCAGATGCAACGGACCAAATTTCACTAACAGAAGGAGTGGTGAAGCATGCCAAATATAAGCAGAAATAAACTGCGCAATGCTGGTGCTCGCTCGTTCACCGTTGTCGTCACTGTGCGTCGTTAAAACGCCGATGCAGCGTATGTGCCAGTTATGTTTTGAAGTTCAAGGTCGCCAGTAATGAACCGATTATATGGCAGTGTAGCACCAAGAAAATTGTTATCTTTTCGCAGAGAGAGAGAGAGAGAGAGAGAGAGTGTGTGTGTGTGTGTGTGTGTGTGTGCATGTGTTGAGGAACAGAGAGCGGAGAACGTTACACTGTCTAACTTCAGATGTTCCATCAGCGTTTCAATTAGCCGTAGTTACGTAACGACGAACAACTTAATTTGCACTGCACAGCGAAAAGTGGCGCTAACAGGATTATATCCTAGAGTGGGAGAAGGGATACAATACTTGTATCGTATTCACGTACGTTACAAGCCGGAATCAATCAGTAAAATAACATTCACTGAAATTCAGTTGATAAGGTACTATTGATTTACTAATCAAGGAAATGAACTGGGAACAAGAGGATTATGGCAGTCGAATTCTCGACATCCACATTCAATTGGAATCACATATAAATAAGCGAAATTCAATTGCTTGTCTGGCACGACGAGTGGAGACATTTTAAACGGTTTTCTCTGATTTGGCTCCATTTTCACGATTTCAGGTCTAGATCGTACAGTATCTGGGACTTAATACGAGAGTGCATTCGGAAAATTTTGCTTGTGTGGTTTCTGTTAATGATACTGTTTTAAATGCGTGGCTCAAACGTAGTAGGAAAAAAGTAAGTTCCTGCAGATAAACTGAATTTATAATTGACGTGAACAGAAGCATAAGTATAATTTCAGCATTAGTAACAACCCAAGCTTGAATAACTCAAAATATCCTAATTTGGGAGAAAAATGCTAAGCTTAATTTAGCTGGAATCCCTTAACGTAAATATTAATTTTTCGTTTCTGGTGTTGCAAAAAGGAACACTTTGGTGTGATAAGTACCTACTTAATAATTTTGTTATAAGAGCTGCCATTTAGGAACATATGGAAAGGTTTTGGTGGATCTACGGCAGAAGAAGCAATCAATTGTAGTTGGCGTGTTAGCAGCAATCAATGGCATTAGCCAGGGAAACGCGCTGTCTGGATTGGTGAGACCTCCGGACATTGTACAGCACCGGCCACAGTTTGTAACTATTCTGCATCACGTCAGATGTGTACTCGGGACTATCTGTTAAGGGGTCACAGCGTCGAAATAGGCAAATAACAGTTTTAGAAAATAAGTCTTTGTCTTGCGGAATTGGACAAGACTCCCTTGTTCCCTTCTACACCTACGCAACTGGTAAAAAAAAAAATGTATTGCTGCATTGCACTCATCCCCCTCAGCTTGTAACAGGTAGTCCGTCACATCCTGTCTACATGGAAAGTAGCGCCGTGTACGAGGGCAAAGTTTGTCGGTAGGAAAACACGCCTGGGGCTATTTTGAGTGTGAAGGGTGCAGGAGCGCTAAGGGCGACTCTCTCTCTCTCTGTCTCTCTCTTTCTCCTCACAAGCACACACGTCAAACGGTTCATCGCCTCTGCGGAACTTGTGTTCAGGCTTTCAAAGTGAAACCGTGGGGCATTAGGTCATGATTTACTAACTCCAAAACATAATGACTAAAATAAAGATGCTCTCCACGTTCCTGTAGTATTTAACCCGTTCAATCTCTCTCTAGGCGCTTACGAAAACTCACCGGGTTAACCGGGTTAGGGTAAAACTGTTACTCTGCTCGTTCGATGACTTAAACCGATCAAAGTTTACCCGCGTTCGATAAGTCTACCGAGTTAACTCAATCGCTTACTCCATCAACTCTGGGCTAACCCTGCTCGAAACCAAATTAAGGTGGATATAGCAGACGACACTTGTGAAAAGGCGCGAAAAAAGTAAACAATGTTAAAACGTAAATATTGTCAAAACGCAAACATTGAAGTTAAACAAACAACTCTCATCTGTACTTGCAAACGACGTTTGGAATAAGCAAGGGAATGAATAACATTGTGTTTTTATTGGAAGAGGAATGCAATGAAAGTTTTATGCCCTGGTTATTGTTAATGTTGAGTGATAACATTGAAACAAAAATTCGTCGCCGTCTATTATAACATTTAACTAATACACCAAATATTTAGGTTCGGGCCTGTTTTGGATTCCCGCCATCTTAAAACCCTGAATTTCTTTTAAAACGTTCGATAACAACCTGGTTAACCGCTGGTGATCGGATAAACCTGGTCACGTGACCAAGTTAATCCAGTTAATTACGCCAGGTTACTTTTCGTAAGCGCCGTCTGTGTCCACGATCAAGGACATGCAGTACACGAAGGACATTTATGCTCGGCGCTGTACTCAATAAGGAATCAATGCCCGGTGTTTTGAGCGTCTTCCTGATGAGAAATCTGACTTACTGAAGTTTCTGCATCTGCCAGTTGTGAATGCTGGTCAGTGCTGACATCAACTAACACGCAGCACACGTTGTTTACCGGCAGCGAGAAGCAAGCTCGCTCAACACAAGTACAGCGCATATCATAGCATTAAACGATTGCAACACATGAACTCGTCTACTGGCGCGAGTACCACCGTCAAAAATGTTCGAAATGCACGTTAAAAAAATTATTTGTTTGCGATTTTGTTTCTGACACGGAAAGAAGCCTCACTTCACGACTAGCCCTGAATACTACTTTCACATATTTTGCAAACGTCGAACATTGTTTTGAAACTTTCCTATATAGTTAAAAAAATATACACTTCTGTATGTTAAAATACTGTAAATAATTACATGTGCCTTAAAATCACTCAGGCATCGCCATTTTATGCTATCAACGTGCTCAAAATTGAATTTTTTAAAGAGAAAACGAATCATTGAAACTTGTAATCGACGTCGCTATTTTTCTTAATGCCGTTCATAAGTAGGTCACAGTAGAAAATAATATTTAGTACTTTTTAAAGAAAACTATAGTGTATTCTAGGAATGTACACACTTTTTGTATCAAACCTTTCAAAAATCAACCCATATATGAGGTGTCAGTTTGTTTCCTAAATACGTCATGTATCACAAGCGTTTTATACATNGTAGAAAATAATATTTAGTACTTTTTAAAGAAAACTATAGTGTATTCTAGGAATGTACACACTTTTTGTATCAAACTTTCAAAAATCATCCCATATATGAGGTGTCCGGTTGTTTCCTAAATACGTCATGTATCACAAGAGTTTTATACTTCTGTTAACGTAAAAGTATTTTACTTTTGATTAAATGGAACTTTTGCTTGTATTTTATATATAAATCGCAATATTTCAACAATAATTAATATGAATTAAACAAGAGAGAAAATGACTGTTGGTAACACCTATTACGAAATAGTATGTTCTCATACAAAATATTACTAAACTGGGTACGCACAAATGCGGTGTATTGTCCCTTAGATGCAATTTTCTAGGCTTAGCTACGATAAGTATACGTGAGGCGGAGGAATATCCTGAAAGTAGAACGTTAGCAGGGATTCGGAAAAGTTGGAAGGAACCACGAATGGATAATGCACGCAATTTCGCAACTCAGAATGGCGTACTCGTGAATGAGCGAGTGAAGAGATTTGGGCGGCTCTTAAAAGGGAGGTCTTGAGAGCCGATAAGAGTGAAGCGAGGTGAGTATGGCTCAGCGCGGGAATGCAAGGGTGGGGGAAACGAGAGATCCCCAAGAAAATCCGGCTAGTAGCGGCATCGTCCGGCACGATTCCCACATGCGAAAATCTGAGAGCGACCCCACCAGGAATCGAACCCGGTTTGCCGCGGCCCCACCGTTTTCGTGTCACAGTACCACTTGGGTCGGCAGGAAGACGTTACTAGTGTGCTTAACTTCCTCCACGCTGGGAGAAATCACAACCGCTTCCGGCGCGCTGCCCTGGCTTCGACGATGTCTTTGATCGCAGCCGCACGATCACCACCAGAGTAAACAATCTAGTTAGCCAGCTTTCGCTGTGTGGCGAGGCCGGGAGTCCGACCGCTGATCCCGAACAACAGCTACTAGCATGCCAACTCCGCATTACCGGCTTCTATCCTGCCACTCTTCGACCCCAGCGACACATCTGGGCACAGTAGTTAAGTACACAGAAACGAAAAAATACCGTGGCGATTACTTTGATGTGGGCGTACCCATTCATGATAAGCTGCATGTGGCTCTGGGTACGAATATTGTTTCTGACTGGCTACTACATGCTGAGAAAGCTTCCCTATTGGCTGGACTGCCAGCCGGCGGGTAGATTACTGGNTTGTTTCTGACTGGCTACTACATGCTGAGAAAGCTTCCCTATTGGCTGGACTGCCAGCCGGCGGGTAGATTACTGGCGAACGGCGTTCCAACATGTTGCTGGTCAGTGATGCCATATTGCTGGTATGTGCGCCTGGAGTGCGCGGAATAAGCGGCTGTTTCGCCGCTGTATTCTTAAGTACTCTTGATCAAATCAGCAGTTGACGAGACAACGAAGACCCAATAATAGTATTCGACACTAATGTGACTTCTGTCACCTCGCACCTATACCCCTCAGCGACTCCAAACACAGGCATTGCCACTCCGCAGGAGATTTCACATTTTCCATACTTTGGAAATGTCTGTACTCTGTATGTACACGACGGGTCAATTTGGAAGAGACTTAAAACTCTTCAAAATCATAAGAAATTGTTTTCTCTCTACATATTTAGGCTATATTATATTTCCGTGACGTGATATTGATGATAACTTTAAAAAATACCAAACCATTTGAAAATAACATTTGCAAATTTTTTGCGCAAATATAACTTTATTTTAAAATTTTGATTCGTACAATTTCATAAAGTTATTATAAAACTAAGTTTGGTTTCAGCTGAACTGTTTATGCAACTTTTCCAACACACATGATTGGACAGTCTTGTTCTCTAGGCGTTGTACACCGCAAATTGAAAATGAAACATGTCACCTAGCTGTCAATGCAATGCTGAAGGCGAGATCGGAAGGATGCTATCACTCTTGGCAACATTTCTGAAGGAATATGGACTATTTCTTCACGTATTTCATTCCGAAGGGCTGGCAGAGTCCTTGGCCGATGTTTGGTAATCTCTGCCTTGAGATACCAACCGAGAAAAATATCGCAGGGGTGATATCTGACGATCTCGCTGGCCAAGGGATAATCACCACGTAAAGAAATCAACCTCAAGCGGCCTGGGAACTATCTCAGCACCAGAAGCGATCGTCTTAGCGTATGGGCTGTGGCTCCATCCTATTGAAACCAAGCATTTTGTATTTGCAGCTCATCGAGTCCNGCGATCGTCTTAGCGTATGGGCTGTGGCTCCATCCTATTGAAACCAAGCATTTTGTATTTGCAGCTCATCGAGTCCTGGTTTCATTAAAATTTTGAATCATTGCAACATATCGATCCAAGGTGAAGGTAACAGTGGCACCTCCCTCATTAGGGGCCGGTGATCCCAACAGTTCCCACTGCACACCGAGCAGTAACATGATCNGGTAACAGTGGCACCTCCCTCATTAGGGGCCGGTGATCCCAACAGTTCCCACTGCACACCGAGCAGTAACATGATCACAGGGTAGAGACTTTTCATGAAGTTCCCGAGAGTTATATTCACAACAGTAAAGAAAGTTTTCTTAATTCACACAACCAGATAAATGAAAATGTGCTTCGTTACTGAGTAAAACAGCATCATGTGTAACGTTTTGAAGGATGTTTTCACCGATTTCACATACGATTTTGCCAATCGCGTTTGAACAGTTCTTGAACAACGACATCCATCTTGTGCGGATGAAATCGCAAGCCCTGATGCAAAATCCGCCCCGCACTTGGATCACACAATTAGAGACNGCGATCGTCTTAGCGTATGGGCTGTGGCTCCATCCTATTGAAACCAAGCATTTTGTATTTGCAGCTCATCGAGTCGTGGTTTCATTAAAATTTTGAATCATTGCAACATATCGATCCAAGGTGACGGTAACAGTGGCACCTCCCTCATTAGGGGCCGGTGATCCCAACATTTCCCACTGCACACCGAGCAGTAACATGATCACAGGGTAGAGACTTTTCATGAAGTTCCCGAGAGTTATATTCACAACAGTAAAGAAAGTTTTCTTAATTCACACAACCAGATAAATGAAAATGTGCTTCGTTACTGAGTAAAACAGCATCATGTGTAACGTTTTGAAGGATGTTTTCACCGATTTCACATACGATTTTGCCAATCGCGTTTGAACAGTTCTTGAACAACGACATCCATCTTGTGCGGATGAAATCGCAAGCCCTGATGCAAAATCCGCCCCGCACTTGGATCACACAATTAGAGACCTGCTGCATGTTTGCGAGCTGATCGCTTTGGAGACTGCAGGAACGAATGTCTGACTGCCTCTTTGTTTTCTGAAATTCGTGCACTGCGTGGTTTTCCTCCACTCATGTTCAACACAGAACCTCTTGCCCTGAAATTTAATACCCACCGCGTATTGCTTTTTCGATCTGAACCTGAAGCGCGAGGGGGCAAGCTGGAAGGAAGTCTGTAAGAAATGCACATTCAGCAGCAATGATGGACTTACCGTTTAGGAGGAACGTTTCGACAGACAGCGAACGCCCGTTGCTCACCTGTCCAAGGCATCTCCCTGACTAAACAGCAGACAGCTAACCTAACGTCTACCACTCCAGTGACCGTTTACATTACGTAAGGCTGGAAGAGGGAGGGGGGCGGACTGCTTTGAAGGATGGTGAGTGGGGGACGTTTGGTTTGCTGTCTACTGTTTAGTCCGGAAGATGCCTCAGATGTGTGTTCGCTGTCCAATTCAACTGCCTGTATTCCTCCAGAAATTCTTGCAAGTGTGATGGCGTCCTTCTTAACTCGCCTTCAGCAATGTATTGACAGCGAGAGACACCACTTGACAGATTTATTTTTCAAAACGATTTAAACTGTAACATCCAAGATTGCAGTTTTGCACGTCAGAATAATTCTTTTTTGCCTTGTACTAATGTTTTTTTTTATCAGACCTTCAAATTAGAGAGGGTGTTTTGCCGCATCCTGCATTTTAACGGACACACTGACATGTTCCCAGTAAAGTACATAACGCATAATATCTCCCCTTATATGCCACGAAAGTAACAAACCAACGTTGTAGACAGGCTGTTCATACGTGCAGTTGGTAACATTAACATGGTTTGCTCTAGGCATTCATTCCCATCGCTTAAACGTCCGATCACATAAATTGGTAGGCAAAGCAGTTCCATGCCCTAACGTTAAATGAAACATGTGTGAATACTGCAATTATTTACTTTGTTGTTTTATAGTGCATGCACGTAAGTGCAAAAATTAGGACGTATGTAAAATTAATTACTTTTTTAATAGTTTCACAGTTTCACCTGACACAGCGATCAGGTCCACGGCAATGTTAATTTTACACATGGTGGAAGGTTACACAAAGTGCGTACAAGTAGGTCTTAAGCAGGGCTTTCAAAGTTGCTCAGTTTACCGTGAACAGCCTATAGGTTAGAGGACGCGTACAAACATATCAAAGCTCTTACTTACATAGGCGGTATTGTAACCTCAAGTTGTTTCTGGCAGTGCCATTAACAGAAAAGCAGTCCAATGATTGAACCGTCGAGGAAAAAATGGGATTTGTTAGAGTGCTCATACGAACTGCGCCGCAGCAACTCTCCGTGTCCTCTCTGGACACTTCCTCTAATCTAGTCATTCATATATAGTCCATTCACGGTTACTTCTATCTTTTCTGAAGCCCTGCTAAATTTATACTTCCAGAATATGCCTCCGCCCCATGCAACAAAGCTTTAGCGAGTCCAGAAAATTACAAAAAAACGGACAACGCACCGCATTCGTGCGCACTCAGTTTAATATTATTTTGCACAATAACTATTTTTTACTAGGCATTACCAACACACATATTATTCCTCTATTTATATTCATATTAATTGAAAATGAAATATTATAACTTGTAGATAAAATACAAGTAAAAGTGTAATTTAATCAAATATATTAGGATAACAGAAGTATAAAACGCTTCTGATACATGACACACTTAAGAAATAACCAAACACATTATAAATTGGGTGATTTTTTAAATTAGTTTGATTCAAAAAGTGTGAAGAAACAGCGAATAAACGATAAAATGATGTGTCAATTGAAAATTAAATGTAAATCAAACACGTTCGTTACTAGTGGCCATATAACTTTGACAGTTGCGTATGGGACAGTCGAGTCAATGTTAAAGACATGCGAAAAAGGCTAAAAAGAAGAATATAACTCTGCCGCGCCTTTACTCTATGGTTGAAAGACGGAGACAGGATACTGCACATCTAGCATGTGCACTCTGCCTGATGTTCGCTCTACGGTGGACAGCAGACTCGGCAGTAAATGGGCCGAGAGGCGGCGGCGGCGGCGGCGGGGGCAGCTGCCCGCGTAATTACCCTCGTTTACGTCGGAACGCGGATGTACCCCGCCGACTCCGATCCGCGAACATCGCCGCCAACCCCGCCCCACCAAGGACGCCGCATCTTCGTCCGAGTGCCCACACTATAAAATATTCACAAATTTACCACGTCACTGTATGCGTATATAGTCCATTCACGGTTACTTACAACATTTCTGAAGTCCTGCTGAAGTTCCACTTCCAGGATATTCCTCCGCCTCGAGCAAACAAAGCTAAAACGAGTTGGGTTGAGTTCAGAGATTTGGGCGTTTCTTAGAAACAAGTTCTTGAGAGCCGATGAGGGTGAAATGAGGTGAGCATGGAGCAGCGCCAGATTGCAAAGACGGCGGAAACGGGAGATCCCCGATAAAACCCGCCGACCAGCGGCATCGCCCTGCACGACTCCCACTTGCGAAAATCCGGGAGTGGCCCGGCCGGGGACTGAACCCGTTTCGCCTTTGAGGGAGGTGAGCGGACTAACCGCTCAGCCACCACGGCCCCAAGCGGCCTGATTTATACTACGTACAGGTTAACAACTTTTCATTACAATTTAAAAGTTAACCAGGATTCAATGAAGGAACATGCCCCGACGTTATTCTTACAGGAAGCATGCCTGAAGTGAACCTGCCACTTGTTAGTCTTTGTGTTGCCGACATCTCGTGGCTGTGTGACAGGCCGCGTAATTAAAAACCACATTGTACGGGCGAATACTTTTAACATAACTATCTTGTTGACCTTTGAAGATTTTTACTGCCGTTACCTTACCCAGCTTGTTAATGACTATAATTTGCATGATACTTATTACATTTTGGGTTTGTCAACCTTGTTGCATGAATTGCCTAAAATATGTTTTCCTGGTGGTTCCAAAGTTTATGCTTTAGGCTGTTCAGGGGTCAAACACGAGTATAAACTGAGCAGCGGGATATCCTTCAGCAATCTGATGTTGAAATCAAGAAGTTGTGGTTCTCCGTCTTAACACGTAGGCTAATGTTTAAAAATAGGTTGAATCAAGATACATGATGGCTGGTTTGTATATCAGCCATCCGATAATGCATTTAGCAAAGTGCTGGATAGCTGCTGCCATTAAACTCATCAACCTGTAGGAATCATCACGAACATGTTTGTTACAAAATCGTATATGTATACAGAACGTTAAGGTAACAGATGCAAATTTATAGACAGGTGACAAAGTTCATATTAAACAAGAAAGTAGAGTTAGCTGTTTGGGCTGTTATAGGCTGTTCACGGCAAAAAGAGCACTTTTGAGGATCTATTACTTTTTTTTATTCCAGTCATTTTTTATACTTTAACACATTTTTTTATAAATAAATATTGTCATGTAAGTAATAAAAACAGTGTGTATATTCCACCGCACTCGGTAGTTAACTTCTAAGGCTAAAATAAAATATATTTATTGACTATTATTCCATATGAGAAGGATTTTACAAGTGCTCACTTTACCGTGAATAGCTTATGGTCATGGTTTTAATAGGTTTCAGTTTAAGACAAAGGTAGTATCAGATACAAGATGCACTTTACTTATTAAATTACTTATACGTATCCAGTCTTAATCATTTCACATAATGATCAGCACCGATGTAGACGGCATACAGTAGGCCTATGTGTATGTTTCATGCGTGTCGTTAGACCTCTGCTCCTCTGACACGTCCTGTTATTATTAGAACCAATAATAACAAGCATTCAACACTCTTGTGCTTCATTATGTGTGGCAGGGACAAACAGAAAAATGAGTCCTTGCAGCGGCAGCCAGCGAACAAGTGAGTTTTGATCGAGTGTGGAGGACTGTGGGGTCTGGCTTGCTGCCATCTTGAAACGCGAAATGGTAAGGTCACTGCACATGAGCCACCGAGAATCAAAACGTTAACTGAAAGAATTAATAAAAGTAAAAATATCGCGTTTGAAGTAGAGGACGAATTTATTAATGTTATGGTTATTAATTTTGCTGTTAACTATAATGATTAAACCAACTGCATTATTAGAAATTAAAATAAACATTTATATGCGAAAAATATTTTGTTATTTGTAATTATCAAATAATCCATGGCTCGAAAACAAGTTAATTCATCTTAAAATAATTATTTTAATAAATAAAATTAATTCTATCAAAATGTAACCCGCTTTAAGACATTATGAAAGTTAGTTAATTCTAAAGATCTAAAACAGCATATTCTCGTTAAAGATTTCTAGTGGCAACAATTTTTAGAAATTATACCAACAAGCCTTCCTGAAAGATTAAAACTTTGAATATCTCCGTGATTTTCGTCTTAGTTCACTAAAAATACGTTCCAGCATTGCGCCTTGTAAAAATTTGCGTACATTTCTGCTTATGGAGAATTCTATGCCTATGTACGTGTGCTCTTTCCATTTTCTAATTGGCTTGCCGAAACGGCCGTGGTGTTCAGTCGGTTCACGGCTAAGTCAATACTTTTTAAATCACTGTCATCGACCTAACGACTAATACCATCCTTAAAAATACGCTATGAAATCGTTAGAAACATTAATGTGTTAATATATATAAAGTCAGCTCACGACACCGATACGTGAAAAAATAAAGAGCCATAACACTTCTAGTAAGATGTTAAAACTACCAACGCAATAATCCGTACCACTTAATTACAGTATAGTAAGTGTTCACATTTAATTAAACACATTTTTTAATACGGAGTTTTTTAAGTTCATATGAGCAGTGATGAGTTACCGTGAACTAGGTATAGCACGCTATCTTTGGCGTCGACGAAGGCTGTTAAACATTCACCATTCACTCATATAGACCCTGTAACACTGTCAAATTTTGTCCTTCACATATATTTCATAATAACATTCGAAGACGAAATAATGCCGCCGAATTTTTCCCGTCCCACTATTCTTGATTACGTTTGAAAATCTGTCACACTGTCAAAGTTTTGAATTTGACGGACCAAGTCTGATTTTCATTTATACATAATTTTCAATACTGGATTCTGCTATTATGTCACCTTGCAGCACATTACAAGAATGTATGTTAAGAATTTTTTTTGNTAATTTTCAATACTGGATTCTGCTATTATGTCACCTTGCAGCACATTACAAGAATGTATGTTAAGAATTTTTTTTGTCTCATTTTTAATTGTGAACGACATGAAATTAATTTTTTTTTTGTAAATATTTGTTACGTGATGAAATTTATTTCTTTTGATTTCATTCTTTATTGTTTAATGTGCTTTTCCAGCAGCGTTCTATCTCTGAAAGCTATTGTATAACTTAATCATCTCCCCAACCTNAAAATATGTTTTCCTGGTGGTTCCAAAGTTTATGCTTTAGGCTGTTCAGGGGTCAAACACGAGTATAAACTGAGCCGCGGTATATACTTCAGCAATCTGATGTTGAAATCAAGAAGTTGTGGTTCTCCGTCTTAACACGTAGGCTAATGTTTAAAAATAGGTTGAATCAAGATACATGATGGCTGGTTTGTATATCAGCCATCCGATAATGAATTTAGCAAAGTGCTGGATAGCTGCTGCCATTAAACTCATCAACCTGTAGGAATCATCACGAACATGTTTGTTACAAAATCGTATATGTATACAGAACGTTAAGGTAACAGATGCAAATTTATAGACAGGTGACAAAGTTCATATTAAACAAGAAAGTAGAGTTAGCTGTTTGGGCTGTTATAGGCTGTTCACGGCAAAAAGAGCACTTTTGAGGATCTATTACTTTTTTTTATTCCAGTCATTTTTTATACTTTAACACATTTTTTTATAAATAAATATTGTCATGTAAGTAATAAAAACAGTGTGTATATTCCACCGCACTCGGTAGTTAACTTCTAAGGCTAAAATAAAATATATTTATTGACTATTATTCCATATGAGAAGGATTTTACAAGTGCTCACTTTACCGTGAATAGCTAATGGTCATGGTTTTAATAGGTTTCAGTTTAAGACAAAGGTAGTATCAGATACAAGATGCACTTTACTTATTAAATTACTTATACGTATCCAGTCTTAATCATTTCACATAATGATTCAGCACCGATGTAGACGGCATACAGTAGGCCTATGTGTATGTTTCATGCGTGTCGTTAGACCTCTGCTCCTCTGACACGTCCTGTTATTATTAGAACCAATAATAACAAGCATTCAACACTCTTGTGCTTCATTATGTGTGGCAGGGACAAACAGAGAAATGAGTCCTTGCAGCGGCAACCAGCGAACAAGTGAGTTTTGATCGAGTGTGGAGGACTGTGGGGTCTGGCTTGCTGCCATCTTGAAACGCGAAATGGTAAGGTCACTGCACATGAGCCACCGAGAACCAAAACGTTAACTGAAAGAATTAATAAAAGTAAAAATATCGCGTTTGAAGTAGAGGACGAATTTATTTATGTTATGGTTATTAATTTTGCTGTTAACTATAATGATTAAACCAACTGCATTATTATAAATTAAAATAAACATTTCTATGCGAAAAATATTTTGTTATTTGTAATTATCAAATAATCCATGGCTCGAAAACAAGTTAATTCATCTTAAAGATAATTATTTTAATAAATAAAATTAATTCTATCAAAATGTAACCCGCTTTAAGACATTATGAAAGTTAGTTAATTCTAAAGATCTAAAACAGCATATTCTCGTTAAAGATTTCTAGTGGCAACAATTTTTAGAAATTATACCAACAAGCCTTCCTGAAAGATTAAAACTTTGAATATCTCCGTGATTTTCGTCTTAGTTCACTAAAAATACGTTCCAGCATTGCGCCTTGTAAAAATTTGCGTACATTTCTGCTTATGGAGAATTCTATGCCTATGTACGTGTGCTCTTTCCATTTTCTAATTGGCTTGCCGAAACGGCCGTGGTGTTCAGTCGGTTCACGGCTAAGTCAATACTTTTTAAATCACTGCCATCGACCTAACGACTAATACCATCCTTAAAAATACGCTATGAAATCGTTAGAAACATTAATGTGTTAATATATATATAAAGTCAGCTCACGACACCGATACGTGAAAAAATAAAGATCCATAACACTTCTAGTAAGATGTTAAAACTATCAACGCAATAATCCGTACCACTTAATTGCAGTATAGTAAGTGTTCACATTTAATTAAACACATTTTTTAATACGGAGTTTTTTAAGTTCATATGAGCAGTGATGAGTTACCGTGAACTAGGTATAGCACGCTATCTTTGGCGTCGACGAAGGCTGTTAAACATTCACCATTCACTCATATAGACCCTGTAACACTGTCAAATTTTGTCCTTCACATATATTTGATAATAACATTCGAAGACGAAATAATGCCGCCGAATTTTTCCCGTCCCACTATTCTTGATTACGTTTGAAAATCTGTCACACTGTCAAAGTTTTGAATTTGACGGACCAAGTCTGATTTTCATTTATACATAATTTTCAATACTGGATTCTGCTATTATGTCACCTTGCAGCACATTACAAGAATGTATGTTAAGAATTTTTTTTTGTCTCATTTTTAATTGTGAACGACATGAAATTTTTTTTTTTGTAAATATTTGTTACGTGATGAAATTTATTGCTTTTGATTTCATTTTTTATTGTTTAATGTGCTTTTCCAGCAGCGTTCTATCTCTGAAAGCTATTGTATAACTTAATCATCTCCCCAACCTTGGTTCGCGTCAAGTTTTTGGTCGCAATTTTCAAGTTTTGTAGGGTCGGAAATTACCTTTATTGATGCGCACTATGCAGGTTGGCTGAACTCGTCAAACATCAAAGAAATTTTAGAAGTGATTCAATAAACAAAACTGTTTGATAGAATCTTGAGCCACCCAACTTTTTCTGGCAAACAAGGCCACGGTGATTACGTCTTGGAGACGTCGCAACCTTCTAATTCGTCCTCTGACCAATTTTAAAACAGTTTGAATGGAAAATTTGACAATGTGAAAGGGTCTTGAAGGGAACCTTCCCCGGCCATATACGATTCTTGGTTTTTCTAGCTTGTTAATTTTTTTAAAAAGAAAATTTTGAAAATATTCCTGTACCCAACTAGCTGTTGACCTCACACAGCAGCGCATGCACAACGATTGAGCTAAGAATTAATAATTACGTAGCAATGTTAATTCTGCCAAAAATTGCGCAGAACCCTTTCAGACACGATTGAATTGATGTTCTCAGGTGTTGCAAATAAGAAATATTTTGATGCGTGCTGTACTTTAAGCCGACACAGCACTTGTTTCGTTACCGCAACCAATTACGTGTAGGCTTTGTGTACGTGTATAGAAATAAGAACCATTCATAACGTAGAGCAGTAGCAGAGTTTACGAATCAGTTAACCACATAGAAGATCATGAATCGTCGAGTCTCGCAATGTATAACGGTAGCCAAAAATAACTTTCAAGTGCAGCACACATTTTATTGTGTACACTGAAAATAATTTAGGCGTTTCAACGAATACATTTTTTGTTTCGAACTATACTAGTGTCAGCATAGGCTCTAATGCTCTGTCAAATATAGCAAAAAAAAAAAGTGTTTGTGTGTGATGTTATTAGCAGCAGTTGTTTATGAGTGTACAGAATACGTAGTACAGTTAATACATTCGTGGACACCGTAGTGCGTGGCTGCTTACACCCGGGGCGCCAAGCCACGAACTTATTTACCGTGGAAGTATAATGTAAACAACGAGTGAAGTGTCTCGCCACGTAAGGGGATTGCCTTATCGGACGTACCTTTCTGCTGTGTTCCGTGTGTATTATTAGATACATGCGTGAGAGGGTTAAAGCAAGCGAAGGCGGCGGCGGTGGTGATGATGCGGTACTCACTCTGGCTCCGCTTCTTCTTCTTGAGCTTGCTGCTGGCCTTGCCCATGGTGGCGCGCGCTACCTCGCATGCAGAGTGTCAGGTCGTCCCTCGCGGCTCGCTGCGCGCCGTCGCACGTGCGGCGACGACTGTTCACCTGGACACAGGGCGGTCAGCACATCCCGCCACCTCGCCTGCAACATCGCCACGTCGTCACCGCGGCCGCCTCACGGCAGGACACAAATCACTCTGCAGTCGTGGCACTGGTCATCATGCTTGCCTCGTACGGGAACTGCTACCGCGGACCCCTTACTTCTGCTCACGTTGGGAACATCGATGTTAAAAGTTTGGCCACCAGAAATTCTTGCCACTAGGTAAGCGCTAGTGTCGCATGTGTACCAAATGTTTCTCTTTTTTCTACGTTAAAAAACAGGATAATTACAATAAACATATATCAAATACAAAATAACTTCGTAACTAAGTAAAATCTTTCTCTTTTATTATTCACGTAGCTTAAAATTTTATTTAAAAGTGACTTCTTTGGAATACTGCGCACCTAGCGGCGGAAATTTTCCCTATCCAAAACTCTTTCATAAGAAAACTCGCTTTGTTCCTAACCTGAGTAGAATTAACCTTACTCGAGCTACGTCATGAAGAACCATCAAGCAACGGCACGATTCAGTTTCCGTGATGACAGCCATCTGCAACAGTTCGGTCGAATATCCGGAAATAAATAACGGCGTAGCTTGTTTCTTATTGTTCATTTGCCGATTATACGTCTAAGGAGTGTATCTCAAGGTCGACGGAGAGTCAAAAGGGTAAGCGTTTGGTTACGCTGATGATGAGTGGATAAACCCATATTTATTTCTAACNGTGTATCTCAAGGTCGACGGAGAGTCAAAAGGGTAAGCGTTTGGTTACGCTGATGATGAGTGGATAAACCCATATTTATTTCTAACTACCATTACAGAATAATTATGCCCAAGCCCTCGAATCATATCATGAAAAATATAGGAAAAATCAGTACTTTCGAATAACAAAAANCAGAATAATTATGCCCAAGCCCTCGAATCATATCATGAAAAATATAGGAAAAATCAGTACTTTCGAATAACAAAAAAATACTGAAGAATTACATAATAATATTTTGGTAAGCGTGCACCGTTGAGAAACATAGGTACTTTCCGAGTTCGTTGTAATTCGCAACTTGTTGCAGAAAATTTGCACTGTTTCTGAAGTTTAATGACAGTGGTGTGGTGAAACTGAATTCGAATCTTGATTGGATCTCGATTGCTTAAAATGACTACAAAAAAACACCTAAACAACAAAGAACAATATATGGATAAAAAACACAAAAGTAATAAAAGTGTGATATATAGTTGTATCGATTTCTCTTGTTACATATATGTGCTTATTTATATTATCACAATTTTTTTTGTGTTTGTGTATCTCATCCATATATTTTATTCTTCGTTTTTTGTTTTGTTTCTTACTTCGTAGTCGTTGTAGGTAGGGAATGGAGATCTAATCAAAATTCGAATTAAACCAGTTTTAATATTTTAGTTAGAAAATCTTTAGCATTCACAAGTTTAACAGGCATATATCGCGGTCTTCCAGTTTCCAGGACCATCCAACTAGAAGAAATTTATTGTGAAAATAATTATACAACACCTATTATAATTTTATATATATATTAAAGTAATTGAAGTAAACTTGTAATAAATAGCTAAACTTGGAATGAAATAGTTATCACGACAGTAAAAGGGTTTCATTTTTTATAAGCACGGTGTTTCAGTTAGCTGAAATTATCATGGCAATAATACGGGAAAGAATCCTCCTTTTCTTTTCAATTTTGTTAAAATGTACAACTACACGATTTCGGGGTTTTTATATTTCCAATCGCCACTAGAGAACAGTCGAGGAAACGTTTTACTCTAATTCCCTTTCCTTTTCATTTATNGTTTTTATATTTCCAATCGCCACTAGAGAACAGTCGAGGAAACGTTTTACTCTAATTCCCTTTCCTTTTCATTTATTTTTATATATTAATATACGATGGTTTACGTAATATTTGATTTAAAACTGCAGTTGTGCTGTGCTTCCACAAATACGAAAAGCTGATCTCTTAATAAAAGTATTTCATGTTTCACAATTATTTTTCCTTTTCACTGTGACAACGAAGAAAATTGTAGCGGCCACAACGTTTCAAGCTTGGTAGGATCACCATGTCAGAAATTTCAAGTGCAAATTTTCCACGAAGCATTTCCTTNGGCCACAACGTTTCAAGCTTGGTAGGATCACCATGTCAGAAATTTCAAGTGCAAATTTTCCACGAAGCATTTCCTTTAAAAGCTTTCCTCGGTTCCGGATTATAATGTCCGAAATTTCTGTAAATTATAATGAAAATTCAAGACAATATTGGGAATGTAGTATTATTTATAAAATCCGCCGATGTAATATAGTCGACTGTTGTAGTACAACGTCTACACGAAAGGTTTTCTAATTTCGACGGCGTGTTCTTATATAATTGAGCAGCTCTCTCGCAGTCATATATATTACGAAAGTCCCTTATTTTCACCCTGCTCCGTCTTTCAGAAGCTGCACAATGTTCCTGCAAATACATTGAAGAGCCAAAAAAAAAAAAAAACTGGTATAGGCGTGCGTATGCAAATAACAGACGTATGGAACCAATCAGAGTAACGCGATGCGGTCGGCAGCGCCTATATAAGACAACAAGCGTCTGGCAAAGATCGGTTACTACTGCTACAATGGCAGGTTATCAAGATTTAAGTGAGTTTGAATGAGGTGTTATAGTCGGCGCACGAGAGATGGGACATAGCATCTCCAAGGTAGCGATAAAATTTGAATTTTCGCGTACGACCATTTCACGAGTGTACTGTGAATATCGGGAATCCGGCAAAAGATCGTGATCGAACGGGGGCAAACGACGACCGACGAGAATCATTAAACGTGACAGATGTGCAATCCTTTCTCAAATTGGCGCAGATTTCAATGCCTCCTGCATACCTTCAGACATTAGTCGAGTCCATGTCACGTCATCTTGCGGCACTTCTGCGTGCTCGCGGGGGCCCTAACGATATTAGGCAGGTGTACCAGTTTTTTTTTGGCTCTTTAGTGTAGCCCAAGAGACACTTTTATACTCCAAAATATTAGAGTTGCTATCACTATTTTACTTTGTGTCGGTATTTGAATGAATAAATATAGGCCTACGGAATAAAAATATTATACAATTCAGACCGTAAATAACTAAAAAAAGATTTTACGACATTCTTTATTGCAGTTAGTCTGTGACAGTTTTAACTTACCGAAAAAATTCCAGCAACTCGTCGATAAAATGAAACGTGTCAACGAACATCATATAGTCGTAAGTATATACTGTACGTATGTTTGAAGACATAGGGGTAAAACACAATATTATAGAAAAAAAAATATTCGACGCTGTTTTTTTTGGCACTACGTTTGTGCACTCTAAGTCCGAATCAGTGATATCAATCAGTGAAAGAGCATTCATTGAAAGTCATTTGATAAGCTACTGCTGACCGACGAATCGAGCAAATTAACTTGGTACAAGGGACTTATAGCAGTGGAATTCTTGACATTCAGTGGGAAATCACAAATAAATTAGTGAAATTCANAACTTGGTACAAGGGACTTATAGCAGTGGAATTCTTGACATTCAGTGGGAAATCACAAATAAATTAGTGAAATTCAGCCACTATATTAATTAGTTATCTGGCGCTGATTATCAGTTTCTCAATTCTCACTTTCTTAACTGATTTAGCTCCATTCTCACTGTTTCAAGTTTAGCGTGTGGTAANATTATCAGTTTCTCAATTCTCACTTTCTTAACTGATTTAGCTCCATTCTCACTGTTTCAAGTTTAGCGTGTGGTAATGTGCCTGTTCACGAAAAAACAAACTGCTGGAACGACTTTGGTTATCCCAGGATAGATGGACATAAGCCACGCACTGTTGCAACTTCACAAAAATCAAAGATATAAGCAAGAAACCACCAGTTAAAGTTCCCATTTGAAACCTCCACCAAAGCCCTTTTTTTCTGCGTATTTTGTATCTATTGACCTACTGAATCACATACGCATATCNATTTGAAACCTCCACCAAAGCCCTTTTTTTCTGCGTATTTTGTATCTATTGACCTACTGAATCACATACGCATATCACTGCTACGTAGTCACCTGAAAGCAATATCGGAAGTCAAGCAACACAGTACGGGAAATTATTTGAATAACCATTTATAAAATTAAAGTTTTCTGTANTTTGAAACCTCCACCAAAGCCCTTTTTTTCTGCGTATTTTGTATCTATTGACCTACTGAATCACATACGCATATCGCTGCTACGTAGTCACTCGGAAGCAATATCGGAAGTCAAGCAACACAGTACGGGAAATTATTTGAATAACCATTTATAAAATTAAAGTTTTCTGTANAAGCAATATCGGAAGTCAAGCAACACAGTACGGGAAATTATTTGAATAACCATTTATAAAATTAAAGTTTTCTGTACGTTTTACAAACAATTATTTGGAAAATGTTGCCGAAATTTGTCTTTTATCGCTACTAGTAAAATATCGCAACGCTATAACACATTGTTTTATGAAACGTACAAAATCTTTCATGTCTCCATATTTATAATAAATTTATAATCTGCAGTATCTACTTGTCAAAATTCAAATTTAGATTTACACATTCGACGGTAACGTGTTGTAAAACTTTGTCTAATTTACTTGTGGCTTTACAAAAATAACCTTGACAATTGAAGGGTTTGGTGGAAGAAGGTCCTGTCTTACACATCCATAAACATGACATTTATAACAAAATATGATAGCTTACTCCATTTAATGTGTACAAACATAAGTTTGCTGTTGTGAGTAGACCTCAAGGAACAACGGNAAAATATGATAGCTTACTCCATTTAATGTGTACAAACATAAGTTTGCTGTTGTGAGTAGACCTCAAGGAACAACGGAACAACACAACGCCTCCCTTCTTGGCGGAAGAAGGGCCTATACTACAGAAATAGCATGCATTGTTGCAGATGTGGGATAGGCCCTTCTTCCACCAAGCACTTCAATTAATTTCAAAATAAATGTAGGCAAAACTACAAAAAAATTTATAGTGCATACAGTTGTCAAATAAATAAGTTTCCTGAGANAAAATATGATAGCTTACTCCATTTAATGTGTACAAACATAAGTTTGCTGTTGTGAGTAGACCTCAAGGAACAACGTAACAACACAACGCCTCCCTTCTTGGCGGAAGAAGGGCCTATACTACAGAAATAGCATGCATTGTTGCAGATGTGGGATAGGCCCTTCTTCCACCAAGCACTTCAATTATTTTCAAAATAAATGTAGGCAAAACTACAAAAAAATTTATAGTGCATACAGTTGTCAAATAAATAAGTTTCCTGAGATAAAACATTTCGGTATTTATGTGAGATTCAGACACATCTGCCGAAAGTAAGTTAACTATAACTGAAGACGGCGCCATTTTCCAAAAGTAATCACTGATCTGAATAAAATTAACTTTTATTACCGTTCACTATGCGCACTTCTCATTCATGAAATCCTCCACGTAATTAAAAAATAATATTAATCGTAAGGTTGTTGGCAACTAAGTTAGCATGTCACTTCTCACTGATTTTACATGGACATCGCTGGGATTCTAATANCTTCTCACTGATTTTACATGGACATCGCTGGGATTCTAATAAAGAACCTCTGGAACCAGTAGGCCACTCCTTTCCACTACATTACGAAATGTTAAGTAATCGTTCTCATAACACTGCCTGCTAATATTTTTCGAAGATCTATATGTAACCGAACCCTCCACCCACTATTTCGAAATTTCTGTAACAGTGACTCATGCTTACGAACAATAAATATCTGTTCTACAGGTCCACTTATGGAACTATGGATTTGTTTTGCGGCCGGTACTTGCTGCAACTTGCCTTGAGGACGTGAATTCCGTATAGCTTGGCTTCGCGCCAGGCCAGGCAATGTGTTGTAAAACACAGCCGCCTGGCACGTGTGAGGGTGTGTCAACAACAGCTTATTAGCGGTGAATTTTTTCTGCTTGCAGATTTGCATTCTCATAGTGATATAATTATTCTCCATTTCCTTTTACGTTTATTAATGGCAGGCGTTTAATACCTGGATGTCACTCGAAGGCCGGTATCCAAGGATCTTTACATTTTACGCTGAACACTACGCGTGAACAAGATCTGAGGTGACTTCCGTAGCCTTGATCGTTAAGGCGTTACATTCGCACGAGGCTTCACAGTTCTCATCCCAGGTAAGTCGTAGATGTGTGTAATATTTTTAGATGCAGGTATAGATTATGTTGGAATCTTCACCAGTTGAGGCCCTTTCACTCGATCACAGTTCACTTAAAATTTTCTTAAAATTTACTAAATGCAATTTCTAGAATGTTGTGTGGCATCACTCGGATGCCATAATTGAGGCCATTTTGTCTTTCAAACCATTGGATTACTCAAATTCTCCAAAAAANTGTGGCATCACTCGGATGCCATAATTGAGGCCATTTTGTCTTTCAAACCATTGGATTACTCAAATTCTCCAAAAATTTTCGTTTAGAACATGTTATACATTTTTTGAAATACAATTTTTTTTAACTAACATTCCGAATTATTAAAACAGTATAAATATAAAGTGCAGTTTCTAAATAAAGTATTTTATGCGCATTTAAGCAACAAATATTTGCATATAGTAATGTAATACAAAGTAAATGTATGATTTTAGAAAATAAAATGTTTGTTTCGATTATTTTCTCATAGTGCATAATTTGTAAAGGTTTGAAAAAAAAAATACTAAACATAATAGTTATTTTTAAACTGAAACATTTGCGGAAAATTTTTAAGTTGCCCCTTTAATATTTTTTAACACAGCTGAATCTGTAAAAAGATTTCCAAAACTTTGAAGAANTTAACACAGCTGAATCTGTAAAAAGATTTCCAAAACTTTGAAGAAATAATTCGATTTCTATTTAATTCAATCCATTGAAGTGCATGTGAACACTTTCTGTATTCAAATAAGTTGTATTGGTATGTTTGAATTCAATAACATGTTTGATCGTGTGAAATGGCCTTTAGCCTACTGACTTCAGGAGAAGGCTTCAACCTAGGGCCCGGCTGACTTCGACAAAAAGGCAGCCCAGTGAATATCATGAACATAAATAGTCTGTTCACGNTGTGGCATCACTCGGATGCCATAATTGAGGCCATTTTGTCTTTCAAACCATTGGATTACTCAAATTCTCCAAAAAATTTCGTTTAGAACATGATATACATTTTTTGAAATACAATTTTTTTTATCTAACATTCCGAATTATTAAAACAGTATAAATATAAAGTGCAGTTTCTAAATAAAGTATTTTATGCGCATTTAAGCAACAAATATTTGCATATAGTAATGTAATACAAAGTAAATGTATGATTTTAGAAAATAAAATGTTTGTTTCGATTATTTTCTCATAGTGCATGATTTGTAAAGGTTTGAAAAAAAAATACTAAACATAATAGTTATTTTTAAACTGAAACATTTGCGGAAAATTTTTAAGTTGCCCCTTTAATATTTTTTAACACAGCTGAATCTGTAAAAAGATTTCCAAAACTTTGAAGAAATAATTCGATTTATATTTAATTCAATCCATTGAAGTGCATGTGAACACTTTCTGTATTCAAATAAGTTGTATTGATATGTTTGAATTCAATAACATGTTTGATCATGTGAAATGGCCTTTAGCCTACTGACTTCAGGGGAAGGCTTTAAGGAGGCTTCCTCTTAACACAAAAAAAAAAAATATATATATCACACTCTTGCTCTTCAACCTAGGGCCCGGCTGACTTCGACAAAAAGGCAGCCCAGTGAATATCATGAACATAAATAGTCTGTTCACGNCTTCAACCTAGGGCCCGGCTGACTTCGACAAAAAGGCAGCCCAGTGAATATCATGAACATAAATAGTCTGTTCACGGTTACATTAACACACTTGAAAGCCCTGCTTAGGATCTACTTTCGTCTCAAATTTGTACCCTTCCGCCGTATGTAAAATTAACGTTTGCATGGGCCCGATAACTTTATTCGCGCGCTATCCAGATGAAACTGTGGAATTGTTAGGACTGTAAATGTATTACGAATGGGCAAATTCCTACTCTAATATGTATACAACGGGAAACACTACTTTCAGAGACAATTAATTTAAACATTATACTCGCAGTACAATGTCGAGTCTTGGAACTATTTTTATCAGTTCACTGCCAAATGCCCCGGAGGGTTAAAAGCACAAGTAGACCAAGCCCTTTAAGAGCCGACCAAATCTCTCAACTCAACCATGTCCACTTTTGTAAATCACTGGTAAAACTAAATATAGGTACGGAATTATAACACGGTTCCTGGAATACGTTATGCATAATGTATTTAAAAGCTCACAATTCTTCTTAAATTAACTTTGTGGACCAGTTANCGGTTCCTGGAATACGTTATGCATAATGTATTTAAAAGCTCACAATTCTTCTTAAATTAACTTTGTGGACCAGTTCTTGGTGTGCATTGAACCCTCCAATGTAGTTATGAGAAGTGATTTTTCAAGTTGATATCCAAAGTGCTCACTTCACCGTGAACAGCCTGTATATGTAAATACACGCGTGTTAATTCGAAAAAAAAAAAAACGTATACGTCTACGATTGTAGTGTGGAATGTAATGCAAATGTAATGCGCAGGAGTCCGGCAGTGGCGCGACGGAGCAAGTGGTAATTGTCGATTAACGGGGAGGGGGAGGGGGCCAGAAACCCGCGGAAAGACGCCAGCCGACCGACAGTGCGGTCCGCAGAGTTCCCCACGTGAAAGCATGCGGCTGTCGTTGCGCAACATAACCCACAAAAGTGAAATAACGCCGCGCCGGACCAATCTGAGGTGTGAAACACTGTTGAGCAAAGACTTTCATCGTCTTACGAAACAGCACGCCACACACACACATTATATCCCATTCTCTCTTGCTATAACCGCGTCCAGAAAATGAAAACACTAAGGCATACGACTGGCGCAACAACCGACTATCTGCCCCACATCCCCTCCCCCCCGTATTCGCCGTATTTGTCTTCTATAGAAGTGGCCGTAAGGCGTATTCCTTGGTAAAAGAACGTTAAAAACAGAAACCAGGGTACAGAATATTTTTGACAATCATAAGGAATATTTNGCGTATTCCTTGGTAAAAGAACGTTAAAAACAGAAACCAGGGTACAGAATATTTTTGACAATCATAAGGAATATTTAATATTTAATATTCGTTTGAATCTTGTGTACTAGTATGTACTAATATAGTGTACAGATTCTAATAACATCAGTTATTCAAGATGACCACTGTTAAAAGCCACATATACTGAACTTGCAGTCTAGTTGTTACAAAAAACGTAAATTCTTTACCCACTACAGTCTTTGTCTCTACAAATTTGCTCGTTGATCGGTTAGTAGTTATAAATAACCGATTCCAGCACACCTGGCTGCTGGCTAGGGAGAAGGGTGGCCACGACGGCCATCTTGGACTACGTCACGCGGAAACATCCTGATCTGTGATTCCTCGTCAGCAGCGGCCATTTTCCCTTTCTTCCCTCAGAATTGCCCATTTTTTCATAAAAAAATATCCGAAATTTCCTTTATCAAAATTGACATGAGTCACTCAGTCCGAAAATAGCATGAATCCCCAATGTGGCTAAATTACTCCTTTTCGGGAATGAGGGGTTTAGAGGTTACCCTGACATTCATGCTCTGTCATTCCATGCCAGCACCATCCATCTTGTCTGAAGAACTTTCGAGTTCATAGCCCTGTCATGCAACTTCTCTCATTTCTTCCAGTCTCTCTCACCCACGTCCATTTTCTCTCGCCTGCTCTATCCCTTGGGGTTTTCTCATATTCCTTCCTGTCTCCTGTCTCTTGTACTTTTATTTTTCTCGCACTCTCTCATGCCTTCCTGTCTCTCGTCCATTCTATCCCATGGGGTATTTTCTCATATTCCTCCTGTTCTCCTTTGCTTTCGCCCTTTCCTCTCTATTGCCTTCCAAGTCCTCCATCTCGGATGTTACCTCATCACCATCGTCTGCTGTAGGNCTTTCGCCCTTTCCTCTCTATTGCCTTCCAAGTCCTCCATCTCGGATGTTACCTCATCACCATCGTCTGCTGTAGGCGCCCATCTTTGATTCCCGCTTCCGCCACCAGAGTGTGCTAAGCCATTTTTAATTCCCGCGCCTGCCACCAGTCGCTCACTGTTGGCGACCATCTTTGATTCTCGCGCCCACCACCTGAGTATTTGAAGTTCTACAGTTCGAGGCTAGGAGCGCTGGTATCATCTCAGCCATTTTGTGTGTATTGGTTCACTCGTCGCCTGCAGGGGTGCGCTAGTATCGTGAAGTATAGTTCAAACGGTGATGGCCAGGAGCGCTGGTAATTATTTTTTAAGTTGGTAGTCGATTCGGAACTAAAAAAAAATGCCAGAGGAATGCAGGATTGTTACCTCACACCTGGGGTCGGCAGTCCAACGTCTTGCCCACAAGACCACTGCAACATGTAGAAAAGCAGGATTTTTAACGACGAATACTTACATAGTTATTACCATCCCGGGCATTCGGACAGGTCCCCGAAGTTATACATATAAATCGCCGTTGCATGGTTAGGGGAAGAAATAAAGTAAATACCCGCATTAGCCTAAGCACTCACCAGACAATAAACTTGTCATCGCGAAAAAAATGGGATGTTTAATTGTTTAAGATATAGTAGTCAAATTCACAACATGGGCGTCAACCTCCGACGGTGAAAAGGTCAGCAGGGTCAAGCATGCCCCAAGCCATCGTATAAGCATACTTGGCTGTAATCCCCGAACTGTTTAAGATATAGTCGTCAAATTCATAACATAGGCATCACCCCCGATACAGAATAGGACGATATAAGCATAGTTGATCACCATTTCCAAACTGTTTAAGATATAGTCTTCAAATTCATAACATTGGCATCGCCCTTGATGCTGAATAGGATGGTATAGATAATTAGGCCTTAAAACCTCGTATAAGCACAATCGGCTATAATTTTCGAACTGTGTAAGATAGTCACCAAATTCGTAATGTAAGCATCATCTCCGGCGACGAAAAGGACCGCAGGATCAAGTACACCTTAAGCCCTCTTATAAGCATAGTTGACCATCACTTCCCATCCGCCGAAGTTATATCCACCAAATTCATGTCATATGCATCGCCTCCGATGACGAGTAGCACGACAAGGTCAATGGCACCCTTAAGCCCTCGTTTTAGCATAGTCTGCCACCATTTCCCATCTGCCAAATCTGCAGTCGCCCAATTCATATCACACATGCATTGTTCCCGACATCGAACGAGTGACAGGTTCCATTAGACCATAACCTTTTTCTTATAAGCATAGTTGACAACCATTTCCCATATGCTGAAGCCATAGTCATCAAATTTAAATCATATGCATCGCTCCCAACATAGAACAGGGCAGCTGGGTCAATTATGAATTAAACCTACTTATAAACATAGTTGCCTGTTATTTACTATCCACGAAAGCTAACAACACAAAATTCATATAACTGGTATCATTTCTGGGTGCAATCAATGCTATAAGGATAATTGAGACCCTAAGCCCTGTTATAAGCATACGAGGGCATCATGTCGGAACTATTTGAGTTCGGCTAACATGTAACAGTCAGCCATACGTGTAAAGAAAATAAAGATAATTTTAAATACAATTACGATGCAAGTATGTCGTAGTAGTAAGCAGATACCGATGCACGTAGGAGTGTTAGGAGGCGTGGGGGAGGGGGGGGGCTGAAATAGTTCACACATGCGAGCTGGTCCGCGCACACACGGCAATCACCCACCACCACGCATGTAGTCTGCTACCGCAAATGTTATATATACATAAATGAACGTTAGCACGGGCAACATTCAACAACCAACCATACACGAAACATTTAATGTGCACACAATCACGTTGCGAGCAAGAGGTATGTAGTCGTGGGGAGGGGGTTGCAGCATAAGTAATACATGTAAATAAACACAGCCATCATGTCACATGGGCCAGCGTCCCGAGACCTCGACAGTNGTTGCAGCATAAGTAATACATGTAAATAAACACAGCCATCATGTCACATGGGCCAGCGTCCCGAGACCTCGACAGCATAATTAATCCTTACCAACGACCACCCATACTTTGGAAAAATTAAAGGTGTACACATTTGCACCGGAGCAAGGTTTTAGGTAGGCACCGGTTACAAAAAAATATGTACGATTTAATATAAACAAACAACATAGGTATAACAAGAGGTGTCGTGGTAACCGCATGTACAAGATATGAAACCACCTGTACATGAATAATCAGTAACGTTAATACTGTTGCTCATTCACTAAGAACTTTGGCAAAATGTTGGATGCTTGAGGAGATGGAAAGAGCATATGTTCACAAGGACTAACCTCAAAAAAATTCTACAATGTGCCAAGTGCGAAACACATTACGCGACTTGTAAATATGGTGTTCCTTTGCATGCTACGAACCAAACTAACTTTTTAAACCATTAGTGGCGCAAGATAAACAACTCTGCTACTTTATTTTATAGTATTTCGATATTAATTGCTTTAAAGCAGGATGTATATGCAGCTCTAAAAAAGAAAATCAGTCGTGTGCAGGCAGCTCGTCGGTGCAGAAGGCCAGAGGAGATTGTTCCAGCCGTGAGCTAACAGGAACCACTCACCGCAACTCGCTTCGAGATGGAAATAACTGCATGAATGAAGCTTGATGGAGCCAAATTGGTTTGTTTATCGCGGCAACTGCCCACAGCTGGGAGCGTCGAGTGCGGCCCACTCTTCACTCACGTGCCAAAACACTTGAGACAGTTTGCTCGGACAGTATTTTTGCAACAAGTTATAAGGAATGTTGGGAAGAGATAAGACCTTTACTGGGTGTGGCATAGCAATTTCCCATTTCCTTTTCATATCGTTTCAACATTTCTGACTGAATTAATTGCTAAATTATGATATTAACTTTTATAAACCATTTATCTCTATACATAAAAGGAAAAGTCTGTGCTCACTCGCTGATACACCAAAGCACAGAACAAGTCTCTGGGATTCAGAAACACTAAATTATAGAGGTTAGGGCATAGACATCCACTAAGACGCCCCCCAAATTTCAACCCTTGAGGAAGCGAAAAGAAGTAAAATTTTTTCTTTTTCAGCGGAATCCTGAAAATTGCTTAAACACGGAGAGAAATAGCTATGTTTTTATGCCCCAGAAGGCTTACTATACAGAAGTCTAAAAAAAAATTTTCAGTATTATTATTTTTTAATAACACCTCTACGGGAGTGTAAAGTGAGGAAATTTTTGAATGATTATCGCAGTTCTTTTTATTTCAAAATGCCACCTATACAATCACCTGAGAATTAATTTCAGTATTTGTAAATCGGTAGTCTATTNTAGAGGTTAGGGCATAGACATCCACTAAGACGCCCCCCAAATTTCAACCCTTGAGGAAGCGAAAAGAAGTAAAATGTTTTTTTTTCCAGCGGAATCCTGAAAATTGCTTAAACGCGGAGAGAAATAGCTATGTTTTTATGCCCCAGAAGGCTTACTATACAGAAGTCTAAAAAAAAATTTTCAGTATTATTATTTTTTAATAACACCTCTACGGGAGTGTAAAGTGAGGAAATTTTTGAATGATTATCGCGGTTCTTTTTATTTCAAAATGCCACCTATACAATCACCTGAGAATTAATTTCAGTATTTGTAAATCGGTAGTCTATTCATAGAACTTGCGAGAACTACTAATGTGGTTTATACAGTGGCGGCCGTGAGGCCATGCTCTCGGGCTCTGGCACTGACCAAATTTACATCAATTTTGCGGAATATTTTATTTAATCAAAGTTTTAAATGTGAAGTACTATTTACTAAAAATTTATGTTCTTGAACAATATCACTCGGTTACAGCTCATATTGTTGCCAGAGATAATTATTCGCAGGTGTTTAGCGTCGCGCGCACAGCCTCAGAGTTCTGCCCTGGCTGAGCACGGTTGCCGCTCCTCCAGCCAGTCACTCGCGCTGGCCGGAGCCGCAAAGAAACACGGGAATCTCACCCTTATCTGAGCCTCTACCGTGCTCCCTCAGCTTCTGCGCACGGGGCAGGAAGTTCAACAGTGCTGCGTGCTCGCTTCGCGCGGCCCAAAAACGTTCAAACTAAACTCGCCGTCAGTTGAAAACTATCCACTCAAATATTTTCAAACTTCTGCTGGCAAATCACTGATATTTTATAAACATGACGCAAACATACTTTTTTCTTTACTGAATATATTTTTAACGTAAAAAATTGTAAAATAATGCTCTGTTCTGATTATTTTTCTGGGCGTGCACAAGGAAAAAAACTAGCAGGCTAGAGACTTTTTTGTTTTAAGAAATAGACTGGTGATATGAGTATGAAATGAATAAGAAACACCAAAGTTTATTTGTATGCCTCTCTTAAACCATTACCTCTCGTGATTTCCTTATTACGGCGTGTAGAACTTCGAAAATATTTTAATCGTATACGAAAGCGGCAGGTACGAACTTTCTGCTCTCTGTTGTCTTCATTACACTTCTCTAATATTGTATCTGCATAGAGTTTAAAAAAATATTTTTAATTAATAGTTAATACATGTTTACTCTAGTAAATATTATTATTAAAAGCTAGAATCACAAAGAAGACAAAGTAAGTATAATTCGATAGGCAATATAAAAATTATTTTCGATACCAAATTACACTTGCCTCATCCAATCATATTCACAATTCACAATTTAGAATGTTCGGGTATGTCATAGTTCGCGGCAATTGTTGTCATTTTATAATCAGTCATACTATGCACGCACTTATCACTCATTAATACCTGCACATAAACTATAGTTAACGGAAATGTTTTCTAGATTTAAACTTTTTAATAGATTACAAATTATAGCAACAAGGCTATAAATTTGCGTTTGTTGTGTGATGAAATAAATACATGTACTGTGTTACAGTATCCGTCCATGAACTTTGATCCATTCACACTCGGGGTTCACAAATGCTTAAATAACGAACAGGTAAGCTATTTCTGGTCGGCGCTGTACACCGACGAGGCTCAGTACCGACCTAAGGATCGTCTGTGTGCGTCAATGACTCGTACTCCGTGCAGCATGCTACTAGTCTACGTTGTAATGTTTTATGTCACTATATCCTAACAAGAAGCCTGCAGTTCATTGATTGTGATGACTAAACAAGTGCCTTGTAGACTACAGCATCCATTAGATATTTTTTGTTTGTAACACCTGAAACCGTCCTGCAAATAACCGTTCCCGTTATTTTTTTAAAATTATTTTTTTCCTTTCCTTTTCGCTAGGAATGTCTAAGGGTCTTCTTTCTGGCTGTGTGGACCTCGGTGAGAATTCCAACCTCCCTATCTTGGCATATCAACCCACATGAAAGCAGCGCAACGCCATCGCCATAGTGTCGTTACTTGTCTCTGGAAGCACGGCGAGCTCGTAACGTTGGACTTTGGTCTCGTCTCAAAGTAAATAAGTAGAGCTAGTGATTTTTCACGAAAAAAAATATGAGTAGGCATACACGGTTCAATAATATAAGCACTCAGTAGCAGTTTGCACATTGCCATTGGTTGCTGTCTGTTTGAGAAGGCGTTTTCATAATTGACCGGTCCACTCAAAATTCAGCAACATGTCGACACGGTTCCTACGTGATTCGTGTACAGACAGTTAAAGCGTTTCAAAAAGTAATCCAGCCAATTAAGATAGGTAAAATACCCTACAGTGTTTTTAAATATAACTTGTCTTTAAATCTCTTCGCGAAATTTCGCTACCCCTATAAATAAGTATAGAGAGACGGAATGGAGATGCGGATCCGTTAATGTGGGCGTGCTCATTATCTGGTTGGCTGCGCGGGACTCTGGGAACGGGCCTTGTTTCTGATTGGCTACTGCACCTTGCAGAAAGTTTCCTATTGGCTGGGCTGCCGAATGGTGAGTAGGATACACCAGGCACTAATTGACGATCGGTGTTCCGACATTGTGCTGCTGCCTGAGTTCCCGGCACAAGCAGCTGTTTCACCTCTGTATTATGAAGTGCTCTGTGGTGATTTACAGGAGGGGCACGGGGCGAGGAGAAGCAGGCGCCTGGTAGCGCCGCGCCACCGACGGTAGGTGTTTTTAAATAGCGCGGTAATTTAGACATAATGGCGGCAGCGGCTTCCGCTCACGAGGGAGGCGACGCCGAGCCGTCGCTACGGCGCGAGGGAATGTTATCGCAACTGAGGACGTGACTCGCAGTGTAATAGTCCCCCTCCCCCCCTTGCCGTACCTTCTGACAACATCACCCCTCTTTCACAAATAACATTTCTCTGTGCATCTCATTTGGGTTGTCTGAGTCGACTACGCTGAGCAATACCTTTGCACGAAACTGAATATATGCATTAACGTGGAACGTATTCGTGAAATCAGCATCTTAAGGCAATAGAAAAAAAGACATAACTCAGACACAGAGTGTATAAATATACAGCGACGAATGGCGTGGCGGTTCCTTTGATATGGCCGTAGCCATTCTCTGATTGGCTACGCAAGTGTCTAGGAGCGGGCCTTGTTTCTGATTGGCTTCGGCTTGCTGCGAAAATTCTCTTACTCGGTTGGCTGCCGGCTGGCGAGTACCTGGCGCTGATTGGCGCACGGCGTTCCGTTTTGCTGACCACTTACACCGTTTTGATGGCGTGTGTGGCTGCAGTTCTCGGTATAAGCGGCTATTTCACTTCTGTATTCTCAAGTACTCTGTGTCTCAGGTCATATAATAATTTTTGATGTTATTTCAACGGGGAACGACGGATAAAGTATTACATAAATAAATTTATACCAAACAATAAAAGTGATAATTTGAAATTTAACATACATAACTAATATCATTTACTAAACATTTTACATTCATTTCCGGTTTTTGCTTCCGTTATTAATGTGTATCTTGTAGTAAAATAGCCGTTTCTATAATTATCTTTACGCTCTATATACGAATAAGTGATTTCAATCGGTGGAATTAGTCTTACTGAAACTTCAGTGAAGGAGTATTACCTACTGGTCAATCAGTGGAATGCACCGAATTTGTACTGCCAGGACAGTGTAATTAAGTTGGAATCAGTAGAAATCACTTTTAAATCAGTGAGTAACAGCGACCAAAATAATCAGAAGAATTTGACTAATTCCATAGGAGCTCTTTCAACAGATCTGCAATCAAAGTCGCCGATTTGAAACTATTTTAGCTATTTCGATTTTAGAGTGTAAGTACGATGACTCCCGGTACAGGATGTTTGAAGTAATTTAGGAACAAGAAGTATAACTATATATTACAGGTTTTAACATAAAATGATGGTGTCCCCACTAAGATTTTCGTAGAAGGTAGTTGCTGATGGGGAGACAGTAGGACAGTTCAACGCCTTGCGCGTAGATTAATGATGAGGCATAGAATCTTTGGGCCTGGATCGTCTTCAGCGTTTATGTTCTTCTAGACACTCACATGCACGTCAGGCTGCATTCACAAATTTGAAAAAAATATATCCTTCATCCGGCTATGTGAGGCGCTGCCCCGTCCAAATATGCCACCAAAGTTAGCTTCTGGACTTGAGTAGAGCATCTTCAAAAATTGTACTGGAAGAAAAGTACTGCAAGGGAAAAAGTTTCCATAACGATGTGAATACGACATAAAAGGTAAATAACACTACAATACTACTCCTTTCCTTTCTTCGGCCACAGTTTTTATACTGTAATTATGTAGTGTGGCAACGTTTGAAACTGCCCTCAGTGTGATAAGGTAATATAGCTAGTTCGGAGCTAACTCAGCAGTTTTGAAATAATCCTTTGAAAATAAAATACCTGCTCTTAACTGCAAATATCTTATTGACATGTTTCCAGTACAGTTGGCAGTAATGAAGGGAAAGTAGTTCGCGATGTTTACATTTATTGTTTCTGAATATATTTAATTCGGTTCCTGATAATTTTATGCATATGTAAAAAATGTATACATTAGTAACGTAATTGCGTTACTAACAATTTTTCAACTACACTTGATCGAAGCANTGCATATGTAAAAAATGTATACATTAGTAACGTAATTGCGTTACTAACAATTTTTCAACTACACTTGATCGAAGCACAAATAAAATGAAACAACCCACGGCTATATCAATTTTACGTGTGGCAAGAGGCACACAGAATGGAGAGAAATTTAATTTCTCAGAACTGAAATGATGCACAATATTGCTACGAAAACAAGGTGGGCCATATGAAAAAAAAAAAAAAAAAAAAAAACCGAAATAAAATTAAGTCTATGAGTGGGAAAATTAATTTCCGATCATCCTTCCTGCAAAAGGATAAATTAGACTTTAGTTTCGTCGCACCATGATCGTTTCTACGGTCTATGTTCGACGTCAAATGTGAACGCTATAGAGCGCAATAATGACTTCCATCGCCCCCGCGTAGGGTTACCAGGTCGCCAAACCTAATAGCCGGACAGACCAGCCAGTTTGGCCGGACATTTGGGTAAAAAGGCCGGACACCCTACATTATTGAGGATTTTGTGTCTGAGTATTAATAGGTACGACAAAAAAATTGTATGTAAAATCAAGCTTTTTTGATTACTACCATAAATCTTGTTAAATTCTAATGAAATATAAATAAAATCGAATGCCAAATCAGTCTAAGTACTTTATTATTAATCAGTCAAATAAAGTCATCAGTCAAAATTAGATTCTAGATAAACATTTATCAACATTTTTAAATTCTNCTGTGTTGCAGTAGCCACGCTCAGCGGAGGTTTGCAACAATGGCTTAACCCTTTCAAACACACTTTAAGTTACGGGCCCTGGAGTTGCAAGCAAGAAATGTTATGACACGCGCTGTACTACAGTCGACACAACACTTGTTTCGTTGTCACGACCAGTGAGCGCCGGCAGACTCTGTGTTCAGCTACAACAATATGAACCAATCACAACCTAGTCCAGTAAGACGGTTTGCGAGACATGTTCCCAGAGGTAAGATCATTGGCCATTGAGCTTCGCAGTGTTTGGTAAAAAAAAATATGGATAGCGACAACTTAAATTATTTTTTTATGTCAGTAATAGTTACAATTACTACACTGTACAATTTTTTTGTAATTTTTTCTGAGAAATTGTTTGTAATTTTACAAATGCTTTTAACAGTACAAAGATTTCTTTTGTAAAACTACTCGTTTGCAAAACCCTAGGGCCGTGTTTGTAATAGACATTAAGAAATGTTTTCACTAAACTGACCCTTATCCACGAACTTCAGCATAATGGCAGACACTCAACAGTGTAAAACCGTATATAGCTGTTTGTGCAAAAACAATGAGTGATGCAAAGTGCAGTTGCGTGCAAAAATATATGTATCGCAAGTTTGAATAACGTAAAACACTTCAAACAACTCAAACAATCATAATAAAACGACAATTTCAATCTATCTAAAGTGACCGTATTACTCATTATTTGCTAATTTTTCCTAGCTACGCAGAACTCTTAACATGAAATAAATGTATTCTTCTTAATCAAATAACTTCTTTAATATTTTGCAGGTGCTTCCAGACATATTAACTATAAAAGTAAGTGAAGTTGGTCTTGTGGTTAAGGTTGAGGGCTAATCATGTAAGGGGTGTCGGTTCTGATCCCCGTGCTGACAAAGTGTAATTTTTATTTTCATAAATTATACTTTGAAATATTTTTTTTTCAATTATTCGCGGTTATTAATTCATCGCATTTGTTTTCTGGAAGAAAAAAAGATAATTTTATGTACACTTCTCAATTATGTAATATTACAAATATATATTTTGCAGATTTTACAAGAAACTGTTTGTAGTTTTACAAAGGGTTTTCTTGGCAACTGGGTTTCAAAGGGTTTATCTTGTTAAAGTATAAAAAAAAATTTTGAGTTTACTCAAACAAATGACTATCATTCTGTAATGAGTTCAGCGACGATTATTTCAACTAGACTATTTGACCGGTTCATCACTGAGCCTTTCTAATCCTAAAAGCTGGCCTCCGCAGACATTTGGGGTGTGGGTAGGTTCAGTCTCATCTGTCACGTTGAATTTCCTCTTTATGTGCTGTAACTTTTTTTTCAGTAAAATAACTTAATATTTCTTATTAGAGCACGTTGAAATTTCAAAAACGTCCAAGCTAGACTTCAACTTCTTACGTGCAAGCTTGACAATTTCCTTTGGCTATTGGCTGCCTGTCTGGGTGAGAAGACATTTCCTACTCGACTAGGCCAATAAGAATTAAGGTACGCTGACGCTAAACGTCCGTGATTGGCTGGCAGACACTTAAGACGCGTGCGGGCTTAAACCATCCAACCACGAAATTGGTTTCGAACTAACGTGTTTTGGAGTACAAATAGTTGTGGAATCTTTTCGCGAAAATTAGAGCGCCCTACCCATGCATTATCTGGTGTTAAAAGGCAAGAATCCATTGAAAGTTTAAAAATAATGTTGCCCTAATTACTTTGTAATTACTTGACAAAAATTCAGGATGTATGTTTGTTCTATAACGTAATGTATACTATCACAGAACTATAGTTGTAGCTTAGAAATAAGTATCCCTAAACAACTGAAATAAGCTAAAAATCGGTAATTCAACATGGCGTGTGAGACTATAAGCTTTAATTAAGCTCGTGATTTCCTATGTATACAATTTTCAATTAACTCTATCAGCAGGCGCCTGAAGCACAATCAGTTATGTTCCACTTTCAGGAGACACTGGAAAGTAACTACGATATCCGCACCCCCCCCCCCCCNAAATTAAAGAAGAATGAAGTGGGTGAAGGTGAATATAAAGGCAAATATTTTATTGACGCTTCGTAATGGTAGTTAGCAAACCTTGTAACGTCAAATTTTTCATGTCATCTTCTTAACTAGATGATAACTTATGTAATTAGTAAACTATGGTAACTAACAAGAATCTAATCCAGCAAGTCAAATAACATAGTTCCCCAATTTTTATATGTCGTACATGGGTGTAATGGAATGTTCATATGAAAGTCAACCTATGTGCCTATCAAACTTCGACTCTGTTAGTTGAGAGATTAAGGCGTCTCTTAACAACGAGGTCTTAAGAGCCGATAAGAGTGAAATGAGATGAGAATGGAGCATTGCCGGAATGCAAGGGAGGGGGAAAAGGGAGATCCCGAAAAAACCCACCGATCAGCGGCATCGCCCGGCACGATTCCCACTTACGAAAATCCGGAGTGACACGGCCGGGGATTGAACACGGTTCGCCTTGGAGGGAGGCGAGCAAGCCAACCGCTCAGTCACCGCGGCCCCATTCGAATGTGATTCTAACTATTGCGATGGCGTGTGCAGCAGCTGTCTGAAACGCACCCACGTACATAAGATTGCAACGAGATCAGCGGGCAACAAATGATAAAAATCAGGCCACTAAAACAAGAATCTCCTCCAGCGGCGAAATCAGGCCAAGAATCGCGCGATGCACCAGCGACGCACACCATTGTAACGCCACGAGGGGAGTGTGTATTCTCGCTGTGAACAAAACACAAAACTAGAAAAATCTTCCTACCACTTCTGTAATGTTTATTAAAGACATTTGACTTACATTGAATAACCACTGACTTTCATAAATACTTATATTTTTTTTCTAAAAACCACAACTGAGTTCTACCGGTTTAAATTAAGAGTGTGATTTAAAGTTAACGTTTCAGTACAAAACAAGAAAACTTTAAATTATAATTTTTTTTTTGAATCCACAACAGAACAAACATGCTAATGTGGAATTTGAGAGCACGGAACACGGAACTTACTGTGCACGATGAGGGCAGTTTGTTCGCTGTTAAGTAATTCTGAAAGCTGTGCTTGGGTTCTACTTTCTGCCCAGTGTAGTATCCTTCCGCGGGTTGTAAAATGTAACACTACCATGTCTTACTCGGTAGACACAATGGTTTATCCGGGAAAAGTTTACTCTTTCCTGGCCTTCGTCCGGCAGTGTTCTTCCGTAATTGGCTGTCACGCATGTATGAAGCTACTCTCCCATTCCATTGAGCAATGAGGAATCTGATAATCCAACGCAGAGTGTTTGTGAANCACGCATGTATGAAGCTACTCTCCCATTCCATTGAGCAATGAGGAATCTGATAATCCAACGCAGAGTGTTTGTGAATCGTTTGCAAGGGGACTTAGACGAGTCAAAAACTTTATCATTTGATCGTAAAAGGATAAACAGCTAGAGTGTTATAGAAGATATGTTGGCTCAAAATTTGTGTAGCGAATTTTCAGTGCGTCTATTTATTAGCCACGCAATACGCTGCAATAGTTATTATTAAGTTTGGTTCACAATTTAAAGCATAACAGTACCGACAGAGCATTGATCATGTGCATCAGAATTGACCGCTGTGATCTAGAACCTATTGATCATGACGTGTCGTGTGCATGAGTTTTCCTGACATAGTGGACCAAGGAAATGGCTATATGTAATTTATTATGCAGGTGCATGGGGCANCGTGTGCATGAGTTTTCCTGACATAGTGGACCAAGGAAATGGCTATATGTAATTTATTATGCAGGTGCATGGGGCAACAGTCAATTAGAGTACAGTATACCATTTTCAACGAAGTTTTTTTAATTTAAAATTGAGGAAAATTTATTCTGTAGGAATGAATAAATGTCGCAAGATATAAATTTAGATAAAAGAACATGCAATAGCTCAAAATTTTTAATGGCTATTCACATCTTTACGATAAAAGAAAAAAAAAAGCAACAACAACGACAATCATTTTAAAGCAAAAATGCTAACTGTTTTAAATCACTGCCAATTTTCAACACATCACATTCTGTTTTGAAAATCCATTATTTACCAACACTGACAAAGGCTGAATAAATTTCGCACAATTCTGGCCGTGTGAATGCTCTACTGATATGTTCTATGCTCTGTGCCTATGTTTTTTTTTGTGAACCAACCCTTACGCCTGCTGTTTCTCTAAAGTGCATAGAAAAAAATAGTTTCTGCCCCTCATAATTGTGAACTTTACACTTTTAATAAAACGTTAAAAACAATACATTATCTTTTTATTTAAAATTATTGTAGATACGGCAGTCGATTTTTAGACTGAACAATACGTATTTAGGTGTAGGGGAAGAGCGTTTCTTTTTAGAGTCGGGTTGAAAAGTAGACAAGCCGGGAACATAAACAGCGGGCAGCAGTCATAATAATGTCGCAGGTGAGGTACTGGAACGTGAGCGGGCAAGGGCGAGGCGGCGCAAGTAGATCACGATGGGCAGAGGGTGCGCACGTGCGGCGCGGCTATCTTGCGGAGCGGGGTCCGTGACCAATCAGAGGTCGCCGTCGTGCCTTCGCGACGTCTGGACCACCCACGGCTCCCGCCACGTTGTACACCGTGGAAGGACGTCTGCTCGTTCTCCTCGCCAATTTTTATACAATTTTGCAATCGTTTGCGTATCTGGAGAAACACGTGTGACGTTCACCTATAGGTAGGGGCAGTGATATTTCGCGAAAAGATTTCGAGACAAGGTACAGTCCAAAGCACAGCAGGGTCGTCCAGTTTCTTTGATTGGCTAAAAAATGTTCTTGTCCGTGTTAACCGTTTGCGCACGAATCACGAAGGTTCAGTGTCGGAGTTACTTAGTCCTGAGTGGCTTGGTCAAAGACAGACACGACACCAGTATCCAATGGAGGTATAACAACAGCTGTGGTGTGTATATAGAATTGAAGTCTACTGTGTGCTCCGATTTTTACGCGAAAAGTCACTGGCCCTACCTATAGGCTATTCACGAAAAAGTCACCCCTTTTTGAAGCCCTCTCATATAGAATAATAGTCATTACATATATTTTATTGTAACCTTAGACGTTAAATTTAGAATCCTGTGAAATATATATATTGTGTTTATTACTTCCATGGCAATATTTATTTTTAAAAAGTGGTGGAAGGATAAAAAAAAAGACTAATAGTAAAACAGTAACTAGGGCCTCAAAAGTGCTCACTTGACCTTGGCAAACAGCATATACCTGGCGCTTGCTGCATGTTTTAAATACTAGAATTTTGACGATGCCACAGAGTAATTAGGGGCCCGCCTGCTTGCATCACTTTTCTTCTTTTTTGGCCGAGAAGCGCGGTAGCTGTGGTGCTTTCACGCTTACTTCCAACTTCTCTGAAGACCTGCTAAAGTTCTACTTCCAGCATATTCCGCCACCTCATGCAATCCAAGCTTAGAAAATTACACAAGACGGCCAACGCACCGCATATGTGCGCACTCAGTGTAATAATATTTTGAATAAGGACTATTTCTTACTAGGCGTTACCCAGCGCACCTATTTCCTCCCTGTTTTATTATTGTTAGTTATCAATGAAATATCATTATTTATACGTAAAATATCAGTAAAAGTTCAATTAAACCAAAAATAAAGTATTTTTATGTTAACACACGTATAAAACGCTTGTAATACTATCATTTCACTGCTGGATTCTAAAACATTATTCTAAAGGTACAGAAGTGTTCATAAAACACTGTTAACACACGTATAAAACGCTTGTAATACTATCATTTCACTGCTGGATTCTAAAACATTATTCTAAAGGTACAGAAGTGTTCATAAAACACTGTTAACACACGTATAAAACGCTTGTAATACTATCATTTCACTGCTGGATTCTAAAACATTATTCTAAAGGTACAGAAGTGTTCATAAAACACTGTTAACACACGTATAAAACGCTTGTAATACATGACACATTCAGGAAACAGCCAAACTTGTCATTCCTGGGGTGTTTTTTCAAAGGTTTGATTCAGAAAGTGTGAGGAAACCGAGAATAGACTATATAAGGGCTACACTGGCATGCGCTACAAGAGCGCCATCGCCGCTACGCGCAGGGCTCTTAACTGGCGTGCAGTGTTCTCGTAGTACTGCGTGTACTTATGGGACTTTCAGCGGTGAACGTATCATTTTATTGATGAAAATTCTGTAGCAGAGTTCAGTACAGGCTCCTATCGTAGTTTGGTTCATGCCGGCTAGTATGTTACGGCAGTCTGAGAAAGCTGTTTTTAACTATATTGGAGGGCTCCAAAATAATATCTAGAGCATGCGTGGTAACGTCAATGTACCATTCCTTCCTCGTCTGGGTCATGATGTCTTTTCGTACGCAAACATACTGGGGGCATGTTTTAGTATCGTAAAAAAAAAACAGGATTTTCAAACACTGTGCGACGCAGTTCAAACGCCAGGCTGGCGGAACCATCGAGAAAACAGAGGTGATTATTTCGCGAACTCCAGACGCACACTCCAGCTAAATGGCGTTACCGGCCAACGTGTCGGAACGCCGTTCGCCAATCAGCGCATGGAAACTTCCGTGCGTCTGCAGTCTAGCCACTAGGGCGAGCTGTAGGCAATCAGATACAATGCCAGTACCCAGAGCTTCGCGCAGCCATTCAGCGAATGGGTACGTGCGTAGGTTCATATCAAAGTAACCGTCTCTGGGTAGTTGTCTGTTTATATTAAACGTGTCCCCAAAATGTTTACCTCGAAAAGAAAACATACATCCAAAATGTTATCCATAATGTGCGTGATAAGTTGAAACCATCATTTCCGTTTTCGTCTGGGTTATATTCTAATTTCGGAAGTTAACACACTGGGGAAACGTTTTGTATTTCATAAAAAAAAATCATATATCAAACATCCTGCAAAGCAATTCGAGAGCTCAATTAACAGTGAACATTCTATATATGCGTGTCTCACAGAATAACTGTTTTGGGAAAACGAATTTGTCAGGAAAGGGAAAAACCATTTATCTAGGCAATAATTTTTCTACTCCTGTCCTGCTGCCAACATTCAAAAAGAAAAAAAGTAAAAATGTCTTTAAAAAAACGTATGAGTAGAGATTGGTTGCGCAGTTTCCTTGAAAGGAAGGAGAAAAATGTTAAGAGGATTCAATCCGTTTGCTTTAATTCCACAGTTGCAGATCGTACTTGCAAGGAATTCAGCTAAGGCGAGTGCGTGTTAAAACCATTCCACGTTGCACCCTGAAGACCTGTCGTAACCCAGTGAGGTTTAACATTTTTACTAGAAGGTCCTTTTATGACTTTTGGCGACTGACTTTCAGAGCGGTTATTGGTTCAAAACTAGGATACTGTAATGGTCATTTGGATTTCTTACGCAAGTCGTCCTTTATAAATATGGAATAATTAATTCAGTACAGCAGGTTTATTTATTCAAAACCAACCTTTAAACACTCGGAACACTCTTTGAAAACGTGTAAAGCATTCCTACAAGTGGTATTCGCTTTTAAACTTTATTTACACAGATGTATTTGTGTGGGCCCGGCCTCGCCAGAAGATGGCACTATGTAATGTGCCTCCACCTGCTCCCCCACTCCAAGAATATTCTTTCCAACCCTCTCTTTGCTACTACAATGGCGACTGAAGATGGGGGTATGCCCCCGTATTCAGTTTCGTCGAAGACGAAGCCAAGATATTACGATTTTTTCCTGCGATTTTAAACTTTTATAATAAAAATTGCGATTCTTTTTTTCTTTAAGAAGTAAATTTTGTTCGAGATGGTAGCCAAAGGTCAATATCTCATGACGTCAACCAAGGTCAAGGTCAAGGTTGCTATGATTCCTGCTATTGTGAGGGAGGCAAATGGACTTCCTCAGAGTATTCCCATGATTGTTTCATAAACAAAATATAGCTTTTTCTCTTCATCCCTATCGTAGTTGTAGACCGAAATCGTGGTCAAAGGTCAAGGTTGCATGACATCCTGGTTCCTGCTATTTCGAGCAGGGCAAATGGGTTTTCTCAGAGTGTTCACATAGTTTTTCTTCATTCTTAAAAATAAGTACGTGTATATAATATTTAAAACGAAATAACTTTTTACCTTGTCTTGTATAACTGAATTCCTCTCGTGCAGGGAAGGGTATGTGTGACTCGGTCGGTCTGTTACCCTGGAGCCTGACTCGACTCTCGACTAGTGTATGAACCATCCCTTCAACTTGTTACAACCTGCACAATGCCTACACCGATGGTCGACCACCTAACTACCTTACAGATTCTCGAGATGTTAGTTGATCGCACAATGTTGGACAGAGTGGACACGTTCCACCACTAGTGATGCGGGTTGTGAGTGTTNATCGCACAATGTTGGACAGAGTGGACACGTTCCACCACTAGTGATGCGGGTTGTGAGTGTTGGCTGAAACCTGAACTTGACGGATTCATTCCGATCGTTTGGCAAGGCAATCGTTTGTTATTCTGTCGTTACTAGCCAGGGCTGCCTGGTCTTGATTAGCATAATCTAACGCGACGTACAACGCTCGAATTATGTGCAATATGCGCTGGTTGGTAAGTGCTTATAACTAGTTTCCTTTAAATTATATTTTTCATATCTGTTTGTATCGGTATGTAGCAGTGTCGACCTTGTCACTCTCCTGCTTCTCGACTCTGCCAAAGTAGTTTATTTTAGCCTAAAGTGACGTACGTTGCTCGATGCTTTTTGCGTTGGTTGGCAGTGGAATTCGTGTTCCTCTGTACTGTAGCGTAGCTTGGTCAGAGGGTGTACGCAGGAAAATCGTTTGCTATTCTGCTGTACTAACCAAAGCTACCACGTCAGTTTTCAGACGCATGGTCTCGCCTAGCAACAACTGATTTGATGTACAGTGCTCGCCGCTTGTGCAATATGCGCGTTGGTTGGTAGGTGATTATACATGTTTTTCATTTTTACATCTACTGATATCAGTGCATAGCAGTGCCGACCTTGTCGCTCCCGTGCCTCAGTGTGGTAATTTTTTTTGGTCTAACTTAATGTACATTGCTCGATACTCATGCAATATGCGGTGGTTGGTTGGTGCTTATAACTATTTTCCTTTACAGCATAACATGGGAGAAATTGACCGTGTTGTAATTATACACTGTGGTCGTTTTAATACAAGACAGATATTGTGATTTTCATAATTTTATGATAGTGGTGTCAGTCGCGAAAAGAAAAAAACCTACTGGTAATATATTATGTCTGGATAGGCTTGCCAGCTGAGTTGCTATTCAAACTCCGAAAAGTGAACAGTGGCTGTGGATAACGTGGTCTTATTCGACGATGGAAAATATTCAGGAAAGTGATTTGTGCTGCTACTGCAACAAGACCTTTCCTAACAAAAAAAACTGCAGACAACTTGAAGCTGGTTGTCATCGGAATCCAGAGAGTACTATGTTCTCATGCCAAAAGTGTAAATCTCAGTTTGGACGTAGTAGCAGCTTGAAATGACACATTGCAACGTGTAAGGGTCTTCCTGTACTGCCTGCCAGGCGTTATCTGCGAAGATTACCAAATAAATGTGCGGGTTCATCTGTGAATGATGAGAGCTGTTCTTTGCACCTGTAAAGACATCCATGCAACTATTGTGACGAGACGTTTACATATGCGCACGATGCAAGAAGGCATGAGAAAAGTAAATGTTCTAGCAGCACCATTCGTATGACATATCGGTGTGATGGGTGTGAACGAATGTATGCACGAGTTGACAATTTAAAAAGACATTTGAAACTTTTTAATGGAAAGAATACAGGGAACACTGATGAGCAACCTCAAGGTTATTCTTCATCTCCGAAACTTAATGTTAATGACTTTTCCTTAAGCAATCTGCATTCAGGAGTCTTCTAAAAGATTATGTTATGCTGAATATGTCAAATTCACCGCACAATGTTTGCTCGTTTTTGTTAAGTATGAAACAAAATATGATAAACCAACTTATCGCAGAGGTGGAAAAATATGGTGGTGTAAAATATAATATATGGCTGGACTGTAGCTATACGAGACCAGAGCCCCACGATGACGAAAATCATACTAGAGCCTTCAAGACATCGAATGTAGCTGTATATGATGTTGAAGGAATAGAAAACACTATTGATATAAGTGCGCTAAAGTTATGTCACGAGGAAGAAGAAATGATTAACAAGATACGGGTTGGATGACATCGGTAAATCATCTAGAACTGAGAACTAGTAGGCTCAATCCACTTAGCAAATAGGTGCATACTGATTTCCCTCTACCCCACTACAGAAAATTTCAACATAGTTTCGCCTTCGATCGGCAGGATGGTGATATAATTACTGCGACCACAGAAATTCAAACAGTTGTTAAAACACTCGTGTGCGGCACCGGTACTGCATGAAGGTAGCAGTGAGGAGTAGGCTCTGAGGAGTCAGCAGTGAACAGTTGGCACTGTGTAGTACTACGGGTGTTTGACTTCGCATATGCTTAAAGACGATACAAACCTTCACTGATTGTTCGACAATTACGTGGAAAACAATGTTGTTACTGTGCCAAGACCTTCAATAAAAGTTGCAATACACGTCATGAACAGAGCGAATTTTCAAAGAAACCGACCTCCAGAATACTAACATGCTATATGTGCGGTGCAGCATTTGGTAGAAGTGTTAATTTAAAGAGACACACTGACACCTGTAAAGATAATGCACCTTCGCTTGACTCTAGACATCAAGCATTGAACTTATTGCCGCAAGGCAAGGCAATGCCTAGCCTTCCTGCTGATTTGTCGTGTAAACTAACTCTGATTCAGGCACCCATAACATTGCCCGGACCTGCATCGTGTTCAAAAACAGTATGTTATGAAGGGAATACGAGTGTTGCAGATATTTACTATGAAGAGTGCGAGCCATACAGATCGTTGGAAGTTTGCAAACAACAAACATGTACTGTTAACTTGTAAAGTGAAAACCGAAGATGTTACAACTAGTCATGACGACGAGAACGAAAATGCTGTCTCCAAGACTTATACTAATGCCGCGAAAACTATACAGAAATATACACATTCTAGTGATGATGGGGTGACGACATCTGCAAAGCAAAAGCATAAACAGGTTGCTGATAAGGGCTACTTGAAGTTGGGGTAGAAGAAACATGGATTCGAACCTAGTACTCTGGCCCAGAGGTATCTTGCAACCTTCTTATCACAGAAGAGCATACATGCAGACATGTGTCATGAACCTTCTGCGAAGAAAGTCGTGTGGTCTAGCTGCTTATTTTCTGAAGACCTCAATGACTTGGTTGATAGACTGCAAATGTTGGTTCCATTACAAAGAATAGGACATCTTTCTGTCAGTGAAGAGATAAATTCGATTATTGATGAACTCAGAGCAAGAGGCTTTATTGAAATACATTATGTTTATGTGTGATCTGTTTAAGAATAGAAATAAAAAAATAAAAAAAAAGGTAAAAAATTTTTAATTCCTATTGTCTAATAATGTTTTTCCACTTATTGCTATGCCTATTCAGACTAACACTGTGGGCGAAAATCACATCGCAGTTATCGAAAGGGTAGATCTTGTATGCTTATCTGAACATGCAATGGCTACTTTCCTGTTGCCGTGATGTAAGGAGCGAACCCCCAGAGTCCCTTGCATTTGACGATACAGTAAGTGTTACAGANTCCCTTGCATTTGACGATACAGTAAGTGTTACAGATGGTAAGTCTTCAACCAATGATTCCATCTTCATATTGTAACAGCGTACACGATCGCAGTAAATAAATGTGGACATAATGATCTGTTTCCGCCATGTTCGAAAATGAAGCGAAAACAATTTTTTTCCCGATGTATGCTTGTATACCATTATCATTACATGCCAATTCGTGTTGTCCATCTCGGGTGACCTGTTTGTTACGTATTTATAAATATCTGGCAGACTACATGTATTTATGATGAACATACATTGAATACGGTCATGTACAAAAATGTTTTGTTGGATATATAGTTATTTGTGATTGTTGCATGATGTGCTCGATACTTACCTATGTAGGTACATATAACACACATAAGCTTTTTATTTGCGTATCATGTTGTATTTTTACCTGTGAAACAATTGGATTCTCTAGGGGATTGAACCTGCGATACCTTATTTCAAGGAAGGTGCACTGTTTACAGCACCGTCAGGATACATTAGTTATTTCCTATAAAATTGCAAAAGCATATGTAAAAAGTAAGTATGTTTACTAGCAAGTGCCAAGTTGCTTTCTTGGTTGGTAATGTATACCGTGCATGGAAAGGCAGGATGGTCATTGTGGTCTGTGCTTCCATTGAGATCACATCGATTGCTACGATATTCATTCGCGGTCACCAGGTATTCTGTGTATGAAACAGCTATACAGTTTTTTTTTTTTAGTTAAGGAAAACCTATTCTCTTTATTTTTTGGGTCTTCTAAAAACAGAATACATACATAGTTTAAATGTATGTGTGTTGCGATGTCTCCTTACTCTTCATTACAAAGTTCATACATTTAATTATATTTATATATTAATAAAAATTTGTAGTGAGCGATTCATAGCTAATTCGTTTCATAATGTACTTATAGTTCTAGCACCATAAATGGTATGTAGTCAAATAAGTACATGTATATAATATTTAAAACGAAGTAAATTGTTACCTTGTACTGTATAAATGAATTCCTTTCAGTAAGGGAAGTGCATGTATGACTCGGCTGGTCTGCCAGCCTGGAACATGACGCGTCTCTCTCGACTAGTGTTATGTACCATCTCTTCGACTTGTCGAGACCTGCCGACCACCCGGGGCAGCCTTACAGATTCCCAAGATGTTAGTTGAGCGCACAATGTCGGTCGGGTCGGACAGGTTCTGCTGCTAGTGATGTAAGTATTGGCTGTAATCTGAATTTGAAGGTTTCGTTTCAATCGGTTTGTATGGAAGTCGATGGCTATTCTGTTGTACTGACCAGGACGGGATGGTCTTGCCTAGCATCGTCTAAGGCAGCGTACAGTACTGAACGCATGTCTAATATGTGATTGCGTTGGTTGGTAAATGCTTATAACTATTTGCCTTTATAATTATTTGTTTATATCTGGTTGTATCAGTGCGTAGCAGTGTCGTCTCTCTTGCGCGAGTAATGGTTTTAATATATGTTGTTTCGTGGCAAGAAGAGGAACAGTCGTTGCAAGTCGTGTAATGTATACTGAACTTGCCACATTGTAGAATTTTTTGAAGTGAATATATGCTTTTTCATGTCCTCGAGCATTTCAGCTTTTCACCAAAGTTATTGATTCACTGGTAAAGTTGATATCACTATTATGGTCTGCAAAACCGTGTATGTTTTATAGTAATGTAACCAATTTTTCATGTACAGGGTGGTTTCATATATTTTACATGAGGTTCCCGCTACCCTCTTGTTAGACCGACGNGTAACCAATTTTTCATGTACAGGGTGGTTTCATATATTTTACATGAGGTTCCCGCTACCCTCTTGTTAGACCGACGGTGTTTAACTCGTACATGTTTTAATGTAACCGGTGACTATGTACAACTTGCTCTGGTGCAATTAGATACGCCTTTATTTCCCAGTGTATGGGTGGTTGTTACCCACACTAACGAGGCCACAGGCTGCTGGCGCCAGTGTCAGGCTGACTGTGTTTATTAATATGTATTAATTATGCTGTGACCTCCACGACTACACACATGTTGCTTGCAGCGTGATTGTGCATACCTGAACTTTTTCGTGTATGGATGGTTGTTGCATGTTACCCATGTTAATGTTTATTTATGTATATATAACACCTGCGGTAGCAGACGACATGGGTGGTGGCGGGCGATTGTCGAGTGCGTGCAGNGTTAATGTTTATTTATGTATATATAACACCTGCGGTAGCAGACGACATGGGTGGTGGCGGGCGATTGTCGAGTGCGTGCAGACAGATGCGTATGTGTGTGCTATTTCAGACGCCTACTTGCAACTGTAACTGTACAACGTGCTTGTATGTATAACTTTATATTCTTTACATGCGTGGACGGTTGTTACATGTTCCCGAACTTCAAAGGTTTGGAAATGCTGACCAACTATGCTTATAACAGAGCTTAAGGTATACTTGTCCTTATCTCCTTGATTGCAGTCGGAAATGATNACAGAGCTTAAGGTCTACTTGTCCTTATCTCCTTGATTGCAGTCGGAAATGATGTCTATGATATGAATTTGGTGTTTGTAGCTTCGGTGGATGGGAAATGTCGGGCAACTATGCTTATAAGAGGGCTTAAGGCGTACTTGATCTTGCGGTCATTTTAGTAGATAGGGGTGATATCTATGACATGAATTTGGTGACTATATCTTAAACAGTTCAAAAATTACAGCCGACTATGCTTATACGAGGGCTTATTAATAATTGTCTTTTGTCATAATTGTCTCTACAGCCCTATTCAGCTTCAAGGATGATGTCTATGTTATGAATTTGAAAACTATATCTTAAACGATTCGAAAATGGCGGTCAACTATGCTTATAAGAGGGCTTAGGGCGTATTTGATTCCACCATCCTATTCTTCATCAGGGATGATGCCTATGATTTGAATTTGATGACTATATCTTAAACAGTTCGGAAATTACAGCCAACTATTCTTATAATTGGGCTTAGGGCATACTTGACCCTGCGGACATTTTCGTCGTCGGGGGTGATGTCTATGTTATGAATTTGGTGGCTATATTTTTAACTGTTCGGAAATGGTAGCCAACTATGCTTATAAATGGGCTTAAGACATACTTGCCCCGGCGGCCATGTTCGTTGATGGAGGTGATGTCTATGTTACGAATTTGGTGACTGCATCTTAAACAATTCAGTAATTACATCCAACTATGCTTATAAGTAAGCTTAAGGCATACTTGCTCTGCGGTCCTTTTCATCGCCGGGGGTGGTACCTATGTTATGTATTTGGTCACTGTAGCTTCGGTGGATGGGAAATGGTTGTCAACTATGCTTATAGGAGGGCTTAAGGCGTCCTTGGCTCTACCACCTTGATACTATACTCTAGCTGACACGACTGTTAGTTTTGTGGTGGGAATCTAAGATGGCGGGGGACGAAGGCAAGATGACAGACAGTGTGATTGACAAGTGCGCGATTAGCATAAGTGTATGTACAATTAGCATATATGTGTGCGTGATTGGTATTGCTGTCCTTAGCATATGAGTACTTTACATAGGCCGTAGAATATATGATTGCAACAAGGTAGTGCATGAAGTTGCATGGCAGGGCAATGAACTCGAACATTTTTCAGACGAGGTTGATGGCACTGGCATGGAATGATAGTGTGTGCTTGTAAATTATTGCAGAATGTGGCGGGAATTTGCAGAATTTCCGCCGGAGTACGCTAGTGCCAGCCGCATTTTGCTAAACACATTTTTGTGTGAAATTCGAGGGAAAATAGGGAAATTCTGAGGTCAAGATCAAAGGTTAAGTTGGCGGTCGTTCGGAATCCGAAGCCTGCAGCCTGTGCCCCAGAACTCTCATTATATATCTACTTCTCGCAACGCCGAAGAAGTCGAGTAACAAAGGGAAGGGGGTGGGGAAGGAGCTGTGACAAAATACGTGAAGGCATGCCGTGGTTCTCGCAGCTTCCTGCAGCTGCTTGGGGCGGATCAAGAAAAACCCTGGGCGGGAGGGCGAAGAGCATCTGTCTCACAGATCACNTCCACTCATTGGTAATTCACGAGAATTTTCGTCACAGATGTTTTGTATCCCGAACTGCACTACAAATTACAGTAACTAGACCCCTATGTTATGCACACTATTGGTCAAATAAATGTTACGTAATGAACATAAGCCTACAGTGCATCCACAAATCAAATTATGTTAATTAAGTTACGATTGTGCCTATGTATTCTAGCTGTTACACGACATTACAGGAAAATTATTTTATAGCAAATTTTGCAGATTTTTTCTTTTAACGCCAGATTAATGCGAGAAAATAAACAGCAACGGTAACTCGACGGACTCGCACTCGGTAGGACGTGAGTTCGATTCCTCGTCCAGCAATCCTCATCTCGGTTTTTCATTGTTTTCTAACGACATGGCCGATTCCTTCTCCATTGCTGCTTGTTTGACAGGTTTGACCTAACTGTCGACGAATCGTCGGCACCTACTTGCCAACCTTCCATTTAATAAATGACGAGCCGAGACGAAAATAAAACTGCAAAAACAATTGTAATTAACACCGAACATCGAGTAGCAAGTTTTAGAAATATCAGAAGTGGTGCTACTATCCCCGCACCCTCTTTAACACCAGCTTACACACAAGGTAAGTCGTATTGTCAGAACTGCCAATGTAGTACTAGGAAAAGGAGGCGACATCTTTGGACTGGGGGTTTCTCAGGGTGCTCTTCATTATCCTCACGTAATACCTCAGAAACTTTGCAACAAGAGATGATAAAATGGCAACCTCCATCCCTTTCAAATGAACTTAGGTTAACACTTAAATAACTGCATTGTATACAATACTTTCCCATAGTAAATACAAATATTCGCGTTTAAAAATTTTGTCAGGTAGGTGATTAATTTTTACAACGCACCAGCTACCCTATCTTGAAAATTATTATGCCTATGCCTAGTGGCTGGCTGTAAATCCTCCTCTTTTATCGTGGTATAAGTTTACATTTTAAGCGTGTTGTGTTAAAAATGTATCAACTTTATCATATTTGTAATAGTATATATTTATTATTATTTTTAAATAAATCATATTTTATAATACTTAATTAATAATTTGCAATGTTCATAGTAAAAATTGGTGGAGGGGGGAAGCGTACTTATTTTCGCAATGTGAAATGAATAGTTTCATTCGGCAGCGTGGATGGCTTGAAAATGTTCTGCGGCGGCACTTGAGATCTCTTCAACAAGTGGTCAGTTTACACTAGTTCCTCTTACCCGAGTCCGGCGAGGAAAGCGGGACTGGGTGGTCATAGTAGTTAACTCGCCTCTCCGCTCCTCCCTCCACATTCTTCTAACGCTGTTTGCGGTTAATTGAAGACTTTTGGAAGTCCCGCTCACGGTATACTTTCCTGCTCACTGTATGTCCTCCCACCATTTGTCAAATTAACACCGGCACAGGCCCTGTCACTTTTTATACAATGGTTAAGTGAAACTGTGAAGTTGTCAGCAACACAAATATGTTAATCTTACTGTTCGCTGCATAATCTTACTCTTATATGCATAAGAAAAATATAAAGTAAAATAAATAAATAGAGGGTCTACAAATTCAGGGGCGTCTGAACACTTCTCAGTTATAGCAGAGTAGACTGGGGAGAGGGGAGGCAAGATCATGCAGAGAATTTGGCTCTCCTGGTGCTGTATAAAGCATCCCTTCCCAAAATTTAGTTTCTAAAACATTTGTGTCAGTGTCTACGCACTAATGTTGCTTCCTAACAACACATTTTATTTTTAAAAAAACTTATACCAATAAAAAGTTTTGTAGGCTGTAACATATGTATTTACTGACCTCCAACTTTATTCAATATACGTAGGTGTGAAACTCTACAGTTATCCAACGCGGAGTCTTTGGCATCCCCTGGTAAAGTTGGGGGAGGAGTGAATGTGCCCTTGTCACCCCCATCCCTCCTTTTCCGGCGCCACTGCACAAATTCAAACTTTATTCTTTTAATAACATTTTAAGACATGGATTTGCATTTCCTATCTTGCTGTGAACTGTGATGGGAGTATGTCCCGAAAATTAAATCAGAAAATGGTAAACGATACTGATGGCAGCACCTCCTGCCCCCTTTCCCAGATATTTTCACACACATAGACCCTGATTATAACATTGGCAACTGTGTTGCGTACNGCACCTCCTGCCCCCTTTCCCAGATATTTTCACACACATAGACCCTGATTATAACATTGGCAACTGTGTTGCGTACACAGCTACAGTTATGGGCAAAAAAAAATAAAAAAAATAAAGAAATATATTTTACGTAATAACAGTAACGAAAAATTTTTATTACAGAATTTTTTAATTACTGCATTAATGTGAGNAAGAAATATATTTTACGTAATAACAGTAACGAAAAATTTTTATTACAGAATTTTTTAATTACTGCATTAATGTGAGGCCGTAAAGCTTTTAAGCCTTAAAGATTTTACCCGGGAAAGAGCGTTGCGTAGGTCGCTTCATTCATTCTCTCCCCAAGGAACATGCACCCATTATTAGCGAAGAACACATGGCGTTGTTTAAATCCAGTGCGGTGGGCGGAAGCAGCAACCTATTTTTTAGAACCGCGTTGACTTGCAAACTGGCTCACGCTGATTACGGAACGCGTCTTTAGAACCGCGTTGACTTGCAAACTGGCTCACGCTGATTACGGAACGCGTCTTTAGAACCGCGTTGACTTGCAAACTGGCTTACGCTGATTACGGAACGCGTCTCAGAGTTCTGCAATCTACACTCTAACACATCGGAAGGAACAATAAAAAGTATCAGGAGGCTCGGTAATTACAACCGACGAAACCGAAACACAATTAAAGTGTCAATTAATACAAACAAATGTGTTTTACGAGACGCCAGTTCCCAGGATATTAGTGCACGCGTATTACAGTCTTTTAATTAGCTTGTAAATCACCTGCACGACGGATGAGAGAGAAATTATCTCTCTCGTTAGCAGCTGAGAACAGACTCACTGCATCGAGCTGACGGGACTACGAAATGAAATAACACACCCGTTCAGACAATCGCTAACCGTAAATACCACTTCAAATACAAGGCAAGGAAATCNCTACGAAATGAAATAACACACCCGTTCAGACAATCGCTAACCGTAAATACCACTTCAAATACAAGGCAAGGAAATCCCCCACTTTTTACCCAAACTTTCCTCCTTACCACAAACTCTTTTTTTACACTAGAGACATTTTAAACAAGGCGAATACCCTCTCATTTCAGGACAGTTAACCATAAGATAACTGGTTTGTGACATCGATATTTTCAACGAACATGCACCTATAATAAAATGTGGCGATGAATAAAACAAGAAAAAAGGTTATTTTTCTCCTCAGTGGTGTTTAACGTTAGCTGTTTAAAATTGAAGACAGCTAATTACAAAAGTAGCCCCTTAATTACGAATTACGACAACTCCATTAATGTCTGGGAACTAATTTTATAACTTTCTCCGCCTCACGTTATTGGTAGTTGGCATGCCTGAAATTAAATAAAATTTCTTATATTTGCACGCGCAAATCCAAAACTTGAGTGAACTGGTGAAGTTCATATAATGATGGCAGTATCTTTTCCGTCTTGAATTAATTTTTTTCACCGTAGTTTACTTTTCAGATTAAATATTTGAAAACGAGGGTTATTTTGCCCGTGTTGCTTACGTTGCATCTGTATCGGTAATCAACGTTAACTCATAATTTATTCTTTTTCAGTCTCACATGAGAAAATACAAACTGAAATCTGTTCACAATGTTTCAGGAATACTGTAAAGTAGGTCTGTATGTAATAACGTTTCAATCTCAATATTAAACCATAACAGCAAGTTATAAAGAGAAAAAAGAAACACAAGATGGCACGATACCACCACCTAAAAAACTCCGTAGTCAAATATAATCTGTACAAATCAGTGTTCTCGCTTATACGATTATCTCAATAAATAAATGTTGTCGGAGCACAACTTTCATCTCCAGGAAAAAAAAAAAAAAANTGTTATAGCATTTTTATGATTTTACTGCGCAGCATCGTTAAGGGAAAGGAGAAAAGTACAAATTGGTACCGGTTGTTTATTCCACTGGCTTTCATCGCGTGTAACAATATCCTACTGTTACAAATCTAATTAGTGAGACATTCAGTTTCCCGAAATTGAAAATCTAGGTCTTGGTAAGGCCCGTCGCAAAGCTTCCTTACGGTCCGACGTGACCTTGAGGTATTTCATTTTTCATACGACTTATTCCCCTTACGTAACTGCATCGGAATTTGCCTAGAATGGTAATAAAATAAATTTAGAATAACCTGCAGTAAGGACTACTGTCTATCTGGACTGAACCCACAACCTTCCGAATGTAAGTCAGGTGTATGCTATTCACGTTAAAATGAGCGCTTTTGAAAGCCCTCTCATTTGAAATAATAGTCAATAAATATATATACTGTGTTTATTACTTGCATGGCGATATTTATTTTAAAAGGTGGTTAGACGATAAAATATGGCTGAAAGGAAAAAGTAACTAGAGCCTCAAAAGTGCTCACTTTACCATGAACAGCTTTATATAAGTATATCGCATAATCAAACACTCTCGGGTTTGAACAGATGTGCCTGAATATGACACAAACAACCCCCAACCTTGAAATGCTAATAAATTTATTAAATCCTTGAACTGAACATCCCATATGCCTGAAACCAGTAGACGTTCAGGTATTCCCTTCTGCCCCAAGCCACGCTCTGTGTAAAGGCACTGCTGCAGTCGCAATAATAAGCCATAGAAACTTGAAACGCACTTGCTTATGGCACTTGGTTCAACACAACGTAACGGCATGGAATAACTGCCCCCTCACAGTAACGGCGTAACAAGAATAAATATTTTTCAATTTTCTTTCAAGACGTTTTACGTCAGCCAATCAAAGGGAAACATAATGCCAACTACGCTATTCAGCGCAACACGAAATATTTTAAGGAAAGGAGACACTGAATGCACTCCTTAGCGTATCTTCCCAATTTATGTTTGTCTTGAAACAATTACGGATCGATGCCACGTGTATGATTCCTGACTTTTATAAATAGGGTCACGTGTTTTTCGCGAAACAATTTATGTGCAGACTAGATAGACTTCAAAATCTTACGTGCAAGCTTGCAAATTTCCTATCGCTATTGGCCGTGCGTCTGTGTCAGAAGACATTTTCTACTCGACCGGGCCAATTGTAACAAAGTTACCCTAACACTGGACGTCTGTGATTGGCTGGCAGACACCCAAGACGCGTGCGAGTTAAAATTATCCAATCGCGATATTGGTTCTGAACTAACGTGTTTTGGAGTACACTAGTCGTGGAATCTTTTCGCGAAAAACTTTTAAATATTATATTNATTGGTTCTGAACTAACGTGTTTTGGAGTACACTAGTCGTGGAATCTTTTCGCGAAAAACTTTTAAATATTATATTTACAATTGGTACTTTATATGTAAATTATTAATACAACACAAACCCGCACAAATAATTAAATCACAAAATTAATTTTAGCATCTTTTAAAATTTAAGTAAATAACAATCAGCTTAGCGAATTCCCCTNAATAATTAAATCACAAAATTAATTTTAGCATCTTTTAAAATTTAAGTAAATAACAATCAGCTTAGCGAATTCCCCGTTCGTAAATACCTGATAAAAGTCCACTATATGAATGAATTGAATTGAAAATGTGTTTATTTATACGAATGAGGTTACACTTTTACAGCAAGTACAAAACAACAACAAGGTAAGTGAAAGTTAGCATGTATGCCAGCGCCAAAATACGCTCTAGCACACGATGGAAGGAGGGAAACGACGGAGGAGAAACGGTGAGAATAATAAGAAGGAAAGAATNAAAATACGCTCTAGCACACGATGGAAGGAGGGAAACGACGGAGGAGAAACGGTGAGAATAATAAGAAGGAAAGAATATAAAGGGAAACTAACCAAAACCCTTAAACAGCACACTATATATTTTCTTTTGTCTCTCGTATCTGATTGGCCGCGTAACACTTTTCGCATTGCAAGTGAAAAGAAAAACTTGCCGGTCTGGCACGGAAAGGCTGAGATTATTTAATTGAGAAAACGCCACTGCGTTTGTGGCATTACCTTACAGGGCACGTATAATTTGTCCGATAATTATCATCGTAAGATTCCACTTTTGATGCCTGTTTTCATGCATTATTAGCACAATGTTTTTTATTCTTAACCGTAATGGATTGAGTCTCCCTCACATCCCTAAGTTATTTCCAAAATCTGAGACGAAAATTTTATTTGGTCTCGAGCAAAGCCACTTTGAAAATTTATTTGGACTTGACAACAAAACTCGCGTGGATATAAATTTAGTGTTATACTTTAGTTTGACTGGAGCTTACAAAACAGTAAAGTCCAACGGCATAAATTTTTCTGTATCATTTTTTTCGTTGTTACCAAAAAATACACGACTGACTGTAAATTCTTTTACACAATAGAAGGCATCTGATTGGCGCAAAATAAACTCGGTACCCAAGTGGCTGGTAACGAGCGAAAAATAAACGTTGTACAGCACAGTAGGCGTGCCCTGTGTATTGTGGCCCAACCTGGTGAGCGGAAATGAAGAGAACTTATATTCTTGCAGTGATGGATATAAACGACAAATTAGGGCCTACTTGTTTATCTTGAATGTCAGTAGAAGTGTGCAGACCTCAAAGTTGTCAAATTTCACGATTGTATATTATTTTGTATTCCAATTTTTATACATGATATGTAGAGATCGTGGAAAATCGAGAACATTTTTTGAGGCAACATATCTTCTATAATACTTTAAAAGGGGTAGTTAGTACCTATCTTCATACATGCGTGACAGCCAATAAGGAAAGAAAACTGTCGGACTGTGTACAGACAACTTTTTCCGCGATAAACCACCGTCCCTAATGATATGACACGGTTGTGCAAGCGTAGTAAAATTATAGTTACATGGGATACTTCGCCGTATTTACCTAGCAGCAAAATAAATTCAAGCAAGGGAGTTTTCAGTAGCGAAACATATTAAAAGCCGCTGATTTACCACGTTATGAAACTTCACGGTATTTTGTTTAGGCCCTCAATCATGTTATTTATTTACTTCACAAGCGTCCCACACAATACAACGGAAAACTTTTTCGTTTTATAGCATTAGAAATTGTTGACAGATAAATGTGGAAAACACCCTCAATATTTTTTACTTTTTAGTAGTCTAAATTTTGGCAACGCCACAGAATACAATCCATTTGCCAGTTCAGTGCACATTTCACTGCACTTAAGTTTCATTGCGGCTGACCACAGCGGTTGCCCGAAACGCTTCTATACAAAATATGTATAATGTTTCCTTCCGGACGTGAAAAACAAACGCCTTGGGAGAACTATTTATTGGGTTTTTACGCGAAATTCCTCATGTTTCGATTCAGAAAAGTCCCAGAAATAAATCCAGGGTCACATAATTTTTTAAGATCGGTCCTTTGTCTCGTTGCTGTAAGATAAAAGTTTGTTCTTTGATCAAGAAATTAACGCAGGAAACAAATGAACTGTCGACAAGACAAGCAACAGTACGGAAATAAATAAAAATCCCTAAACAAACCGGTAACGATTTTTTTTAACTAGTTTGGAAAAATATAATTTTAATTGTTATATTGATATCTCTGAATGGGAACATTTTAGTACTATGAGTAATTTCTGAACTTTCGATGGCGTACCTAGTTGTGGTGGTCAATTACGGCAGGTAGACGAAACAAAAGAGATTACACTGATGATAATGAATCACCTATGAGGGTAGAGCTTTCACAGAAAATTGTAAGTGGGAATTGTCTCGGCAGCTTTACCGGGAAGGATCTGAAAATCGCTGTGGCGTTCGAACTCAGTTTGAGGTTATGGCGGCACAGGTCAGTAGTTCAACTATTCTCAAAATACAGTAGGAAAGCAAAGAATCTACCTGATAATATTTAGGCAATGAAACGATTTACGTGACCCAGCACAAGCGACCTAACAGGAAATAGTCAACTACCAGGAAATTAACAGTTCTTCTGTAAACGCAAGATTCAAATAATATAATTGAACTTAATGTCATTTTGAGGTGTTTAGCCACCTTAGGTAAAACAATTGAATAGAANGAACAATTGAATAGAAAAAAAATTGAAGTACAAACAAGTGAAATCAGTTGCATAGCAATTAATTCCCAACCATTTTATCGTGCAATTGTTATACGATTGTTAAAGATTTTGACAAGCATGAAAACATTTAGGCTGCTACTAATATGCGAGGTTAGAAAAAAAAATTACATCCAAAAAGTGTTTTTTTTTCCTCTCATGCGTGCTTGAAAGGGTCGTCTCTAGATCAACTGTCAAGGTGAGAAAAAGTGACAGCGCCAAAGAACGATGGCAAATGGCAAGCGGATTTCGCGATAATTTGCATGCCTGGAAAACTTACAAGTGATTTTCGTCATACCATTCGAGAAAATGAGTCCCAAATATCTGTTATTTACTACAGTACTTGGAATCAAAGAACGATTATAAATTTGATAGTAATTAACCTACTTCTCTCACTTCCTCATGAATTTTCTCCAGAGAACTTTCAGAAATAGAGGCTTTCACTCACCGTAGTGTAAAAAAACGTGCAAAAATTTAAGTATTCACATTTCACACTTACTTTTGATTACTATGAACAAATGCCATAATATTGATGCATTTATTATCGTGACGATCCAAACGGTTTCGATATTCCTTTCGTACATTTTTTCTTACCAACACAATTTTAAGCCGCATATAAAATTTTGCTGNTTTCTTACCAACACAATTTTAAGCCGCATATAAAATTTAGCTGTCGGGGAAAAAATTACAGCAATTTAAAATGAATCGACATTCGCATGATAACCACGTGCCACAACTGATTAAAATCAACTTACACAAAAAAAATACACCACTTGAATCCCAAGTCCGTAACTTTTCTGGAACGCGCACAATAATTCGTCGGAAACAACGCTCGTAGCAGACGCGAGGCGGCACCTCCCGCGCATGCGCGTCGACGCACACAGAACACGACGCGGGGAAGTTCCGGCGCGCACTGAAACGCCGCTGAGAACCCGCGATCACGTGGCGACGAGCCCTCTCCCCACCCTCTATCTCTCCCCTTCACCTACCCCCTCTTTGACGCGGATCTTCCCCACCCGCCGTTCATGCAGCCTGGTATAAACACGCGGCACCTGCCGTGACGTCACGGCCGAAGGCCGCCCCGACACTGTTTGACTGTATGCCAGCGTAATAACGTGTGCACAGATGATCAAACACGAGTTCGCATAAACACGCGCCACCGTCGTTACGACCTGCCTGCGGAGCAGTGGCCGCGAGGGAAATAATATTTGCAGGGGGCTGGGGGAAGCCTGCTGACTGCGTAAACATGAATTCAGCTGCTGAGTCAATAAACCATCGCGGAGACGAGAAGCCTACTTAGCGCGCTGCGATCGTGCACCAGCAAGAGGCGNCAATAAACCATCGCGGAGACGAGAAGGCTACTTAGCGCGCTGCGATCATGCACCAGGAAGCACTCGCCAATACGTCAACAGCAAACGACACGGTTTTACCGCCCTTGATAAGTTTAATTTTATTTGCTGCTCTACATGCCCATAAATTTATCACGGTTCACGTGCATACATTCGACGCACTATCTTAACGGCAATTTTAATTCGTCATTTTGGTCGCATTCTGCTAGCGAAAAACAAGAATAAATCACCAGTCTCTCAAACTCACAAGTTGTGTGACACATTGAAAAATTCATAAAATGCTGAAACTGTACTTTAATTGTTTGGGCGCAGCCAGTTTCGGGACAGGACTAAATGCTAATTTAATTAAATAAAAGATCAACCTTTAATTTCCTGGTGTATTTGCAGTGCTAGGCACGAAAAAATATTTTCACTTTCTATCAACTATTTGTACCTGTCACATAATACGTACATCTGCTATTTACGCTACTGTAGAGATTCAGAAAAATTTACTACAGCAAAACAGCAGTTGGAAAATAAATGTTATTCTAGTTAAAAAAAATTTGATTTCTTGATTTAACTTTAAGAACAAGAAGTACATTTTTTTCTTTTTAAGGTACAAATATTCAAGTACAATTCAAAATACTTCAGGGATGCGCATCTCACATTTATATTTGCGGTTATACCGAAAAAATTAGATCGACTACTCCATGTTCGCTGCAGACTGCATCTACTGAATTATTACTGCAGTAATTGAAGGTTCAATGCCATGAATATATGATTGATAAGCGCAAGCAACAGTCACACATATTTCATTAAATAATTAAAAAAAAAAACGTATAAATAATACGTTTACAACCCATTACAAGATCAATTGGAAAACCGCGGAAATCGTCCCTGTCAACAAATTTTGCACAAAATTTCAGACTGGTGCATGTTTTTTATGAGTGGATGTCAGTTTGATACTCCTAGCTGCTTGCAGATGATTACGAGTCGCCCGATAAAATTGGGAAACCACTTCACACACAAACGACAGCGCCAGTCAGTAAAGTATGATGAATCATTATCTACGCGCTTTACCTATTTGCTTTATCCGATAGCGCAAACAAACGGCCCGACTGTTCGAGTGTAATCACGGCAGAATCAATGGGACATCAAGAAAATTTTACGGGGTTATCATTCAGTGCCTTGCAATGAGTGAAGAGGGAAGAAGAAAATTTTGCTCTCGAAATCTGTTTTAAGATAATNATTGAAAAATTCATAAAATGCTGAAACTGTACTTTAATTGTTTGGGCGCAGCCAGTTTCGGGACAGGACTAAATGTTAATTTAATTAAATAAAAGAGCAACCTTTAATTTCCTGGTGTATTTGCAGTGCTAGGCACGAAAAAATATTTTCAGTTTCTATCAACTATTTGTACCTGTCACATAATACGTACATCTGCTATTTACGCTACTGTAGAGATTCAGAAAAATTTACTACAGCAAAACAGCAGTTGGAAAATAAATGTTNTACATCTGCTATTTACGCTACTGTAGAGATTCAGAAAAATTTACTACAGCAAAACAGCAGTTGGAAAATAAATGTTATTCTAGTTAAAAAAAATTTGATTTCTTGATTTAACTTTAAGAACAAGAAGTACATTTTTTTCTTTTTAAGGTACAAATATTCAAGTACAATTCAAAATACTTCAGGGATGCGCATCTCACATTTATATTTGCGGTTATACCGAAAAAATTAGATCGACTACTCCATGTTCGCTGCAGACTGCATCTACTGAATTATTACTGCAGTAATTGAAGGTTCAATGCCATGAATATATGATTGATAAGCGCAAGCAACAGTTNCATCTACTGAATTATTACTGCAGTAATTGAAGGTTCAATGCCATGAATATATGATTGATAAGCGCAAGCAACAGTTACACATATTTCATTAAATAATTTAAAAAAAAACGTATAAATAATACGTTTACAACCCATTACAAGATCAAATGGAAAACCGCGGAAATCGTTCCTGTCAACAAATTTTGCACAAAATTTCAGACTGGTGCATGTTTTTTATGAGTGGATGTCAGTTTGATACTCCTAGCTGCTTGCAGAGGATTAAGAGTGGCCCGATAAAATTGGGAAACCACTTCACACACAAACTACAGCGACATTCAGTAAATTATGATGANGGATTAAGAGTGGCCCGATAAAATTGGGAAACCACTTCACACACAAACTACAGCGACATTCAGTAAATTATGATGAATCATTATCTACGCGCTTTACCTATTTTCTTCATCTGATAGCGCAAACAAACGGCCCGACTGTTCGAGTGTAATCACGGCAGAATCAATGGGACATCAAGAAAATTTTACGTGGTTATCATTCAGTGCCTTGCAATGAGTGAAGAGGGAAGAAGAAAATTTTGCTCTCGAAATCTGTTTTAAGATAATNGGTTATCATTCAGTGCCTTGCAATGAGTGAAGAGGGAAGAAGAAAATTTTGCTCTCGAAATCTGTTTTAAGATAATAATTGTAAGACATGGAAAACTATTTTTGAAAAATATTTAGAATAAAATTTAAATACAAATATTAATTTATTAATAATGAGTGTGGTATTTTGCTACGCGCGCAGCTGAAGCTCGATTATTAGGGGCACGTGATTTTCGCGAAAAGATTTCAAGACCAGCCCTACTCTAAAACACTTTAGTTCGTATGCACTTTCGTGATTGGATGATTTTAAATGTCACGTGCCTCAAGTGTCCGCCCGCTAACCATAGACGTTCAGTATCGGAGTACTTGATTCTGATTGGCCCAGTCAAATAAGAACATGTCTTCTAACGCAGGCGCGCGGCCAATCAATAACCAAAGGAAATAATGGTTGTGGTCGTAGGATATTGAAGTATAGCATGAGCATACATTTTTCGTGAAAATNTCAATAACCAAAGGAAATAATGGTTGTGGTCGTAGGATATTGAAGTATAGCATGAGCATACATTTTTCGTGAAAATACATGGCCCTATCTATTATACAGTCAGCGGGTTTGCTCTTGTCTTGGTAACGGTACTGCTCAATACGCATTNAAAATACATGGCCCTATCTATTATACAGTCAGCGGGTTTGCTCTTGTCTTGGTAACGGTACTGCTCAATACGCATTACATATTCAGTAGCATCGCTGTGGGTTTGTCCTCGGGGAGTACAGTTTCGTGCAGCACCTGCCACAACTGCAGCTGCCCTTCACTCGCGAATGTGTCACGTCAGTAGAATGACTTGCGTGCAGAAATAATTGAAACAGGCGAAGAAGGCGGGTATCGAGAAATTACAAGAGAGCAGTTTTCCGCCTCGGATTTGGGCCAAAAAAGCGCTCTTGTTTTGTATTTCGTGCAGTCGCAGACACGAAATGGCGCGGCAGTTCCTTTTATATGGACGTACTCATTCCCTGATTGACTGCGCGAGGCTCTGGGATTGACTGATTGGCTACTGCATGCTGCGAAAGTTTCCCTGTTGACTTGGTTGCCCCCTTGAAACTAGATTACGAGGCGCTGATTGGCTAACGACGTTCCAACATGTTGCTGGCCAGTGACGCCATTTTGTTGGCGCGTGCGGCTGGATTTCGCGGAATAAACGGCTATTTCACCTCTGTATTCCTAAGTACTCTGTGCTGTAGCGGTGCCAGGCGGGTACATTCCAGGAGCATGCAACGGAAACCAAGCATCCCAACTCAACACATATATTCCGCACGTGGCGTGAGATGAGCTTCAGAACTGCTTTTTAGCGGCTGACGTGTAAACTAGGGAAGAACCTGCATACCTGGCAACATTTTGCCAACCGCCACTGAATTTCATGCCACGCCCAGGCAGGCCTCACAAGTGAACATTACTGGCGTCCTCCCGGCGCCTTTGACATCAACGTGCCTTCTCTTTGGACTGTTTACACAGTTATTACGTTATGTCATCACTCAACAGTCGTTCCGAATTCCGGGTCTTTCAAGTTGGCTGAGAAAGGAATGAAAATTACACAAATAGATGTAAACAATAAGTTACCGATAATACTAATTAACCCACTTTCCTCTACAGTTATAATTTCAAGTTATGGTTCTAACAAGTTTAATAGTTCCAGGTAAATATGGAACAAATCATCCTTAAAGGCTGCCATTTCGAAAACAAGCTACTAGTCTGTAAAATTTTTGTGTGGCCTTTCACATTACTTGTATGCTAACTGCGGTGAACTCGGTTGAGAAATTTCTGATCTTAATGGTTCCAGAGATAAATGGCATTCAAGTATAATTAGGACACGGTGTCGAAAATATCGTTAACAATTTCCAGTTCAGGCGTGTTACCATTTTGCTAATTGCATGTCAAATTTATTGGAATTTGCTCTGGTAGTTTCCGAGGTATGATATAAGAGCTTTAGGCCTAATCATTCAGGTATCGCTGTCATCCAAAATTGCGGACTAATGAGAACGTAAATATCTGAATGTAATGATTACGGTGTAAACTGTCAACATACGAACTATGTTCAAATCATTTAAATCATTTCTGTGATACAAAAAGTACCCAAAAGATCAAATATCCACTATTTTAAAAAAAATCATCATAGCTGGTCTAAAACTATAAAATCTTGATGTGCATTATTCGTACTGAAATTATATCGAGTTTTATAGGATTCGGCCAACAAATTCAAAAGTTTTTAGAACGGCACACACGTGTGTGCGCGCGCACACCCACACAAGCAAGTTATATTAAAACAAGGTAATATTTCCTTCAAAAGAATGTTAACAACGCGGTAAAAATTATATTAAAATAGTATTAATTTAATATAAAATACAGTGTGTGTGTGTGTGTGTGTGTGTGTGTGTGTGTGTGTGTGTGTGTGTGTGTGTGTGTGTGTACAACAAAATATATTATCCTGGAAATAACTCATGGCTGCCAAATGTGTAATATGTTACTGGGGAAATGGTGATTGCATTGTATGTCTTCATCAGGACGTGGGAGCCGTCTTCATACCATCAGGACTCTGGAATGAAGGTCTTCTCTCGACACCTTCGAGTGTTCGGCCTTGAGCGCCTTCAGAAATGTCGTTGTGCATGCAACAGCTATATCCTGACCTTTAACATTCATCGAACACGCTATTTGTTCTAAGGAATTAAGACGGTGGCAGAGTGGCTACCCAATGGAGCACCGCACCCAACTGTACAATATCAGGAACTAATTAAGTAATATAGCACACATGCTACCACAATTGTCAGAAAAGTACCAGCTGTGTTACATATGAAATAAGAATTCATATATTTTGTAACTCTGTAAAATATTTGTCTGGAATTTAATTTTTAAACGTTAAAAAATTGATTTCAAGTATTTTTTTAAGCGTAAAATAGTCAATAAATATATTTTATTTTAGCCTTAGACGTTAACTTCCAAGTGCGCGGTGGAATATATACTGTGTTTATTACTTACATTGCAATATTTATTTAAAGATGTGGTTAAAGGATAAAAAATTGCTAAAAAGAATATGTAACTAGAACCTAACTTTACCATGAACAGCCTAAACAACAACTACTGAGGTTGTATGTAATATAAATTAGTAGCAATGTTTATATTTGTCGTAACTGATATGCACCACACCCATTTCAGCCACGAAAATTATAATTTTCATAATTTAAATAAACGTATACAAAATCAATTATTACAAATATTTTTTCAAAATTTAAAGTATTTTCTACACATAACCGTTATAATTATTATAATTGCCCTACAAGCCGTATTTTTCTAACAATTCCGGTAGTATACCATTCGCATCGAAAAATTACCCAACGAAACATAAAAAAGGGCTCATAAATTAACTTTAAAAACAATTCACTGCAGCATAATTTGGCGGTTGAAAGATATATCCACGCAAAAAATAATTTTCTATTTATTAACGTAAAAAAATTTCACGTCAGTATACCGTAAAATATATTTTTCTCTATACTCCATACTCCGAGTAAGTATCAACTGCAGAAATCATAAATTTTAAAATGAAGATAATATCAGAAAGGGATCTGCACTGCGGAGTTATTTAGAGTTGAAGCTTCACAACGAAGTCGTTCTTCGCGTGCCGCGTACGTACGCTCTAACACTTTGTGGTTTCTGCTCCGGCCGTAAATGTGTTCTGCGGTTACGAGCGCAGAATGGCAGTACGCAAGGGTAACTTCCATCAGCTTGCGTGGGCGACTTCAAGGTCACAAGACCTGGATCAGAGCGTTCATCGTCAAAATAACATCAAGACTCCAGTACAGTATACAGAATGGACCTGAACTACAAAGTACAAACGCTGCGAGGTGATTCCCTGTGCAAAATGGGATGGAAAACCTTATACGAACAATGTCGTTCAGTAACTCGCAAGGGAGGTAGTCACCCTTGAAAATCGATATTTTAAATTGTTCTACCGGAAAAAATTGAAACCTACATGAGATGAAAGAGCCATTACGTGAATAATGTTTTCTTTAACCAAGACCTGAAACCTGCGAACAATTGTGGCGTACTATCATCCCCTTAAATTGAGACACATTGGTAGGATAATAAAATACCACCCCCTAGTGCCTCAATGTAGGGGATGATAGCACGCCACAATTGTTCGCAGGTTTCAGGTCTTGGTTAAAGAAAGCATTATTCACAGAATGGCTCTTTCATCTCGTGTAGCTTTCAGTATTCAGATAGAACCATTTGAAATATCGATTTTCAAGAGTGGCTACCACCCTTACGAGTTACTGTATGACATTGTTCCTATAATGTTTTCTATCCTATTTTGCATAGGGAATCACCTGATAGCATCTGTATCTGTAGTTCAGGATCATCTTGTATATTATTTAAGGTGCACTGTTAGAAATATCTGTAGATTTACGGAAACTTTTACGGAGATGTAAAGTTATTTTACGGAAAGGCACTTTGTAATGACGAATAACGGAAATGAACTCCGTAAATATAAAATCCGGAAGGTCTTCGTATTCTTGTGGCTTCGAAATTTGGGAGACGAACAATGCCGATGATACTTGAAGCGTATACAATCTCATTTTCACAATACTACTTCGTGTAAAACAGTAGTAGGTGAGTAGCTAATCACTTATGGAGTGGCAATTCGTTGATTCTTGTTCAAATTCCGCTACAGTATAAAACCTGTATACACAGTGAAACACGTAAATAACGAAAATAAAACAATTTTTTCGTAACGTATTTTTTTAAACCGCAAATATAGCAAGCGCTCTAACACGACTTGAAAATAAGACAGGCGCGTTCATCACTTTCATGTAAAATCCTTATTTACGAAATACTTCGTGTAAAGGTAGTGGTTCGATTTATTGATTTTTAATTTTTCGATTAGTGTTCAAATCCCACAGTGAAATACATTACCAAAATATAACTATTTTTCTTACCCCTGTTTCTATACCTGAAATAAAAAAAAAATCGCACACACATGAACATAAACTAAGAGGTACATGCATCATTGTATGTAAATTCCTTATTTAAAACACTACTTCTTGTAAAAACGTGGTAGGTGAGTTGATGATGTGTTGGACTGTCTGAATTTCTTCCGAGTTGAAATACCGCCACCGGACAATAGGTTTTATTTTTATAGACATTTTTATACACAGTGAATCACCCACATAACAAAAGCAAAACTTTTTTGAAACCTCTTTTTATAAAGAGCATATTTAAAAAAAACTTGTAAATTTGTGGACACGTTCTGTGAATTCACAGATATTTATGCAAAAATTTACTGAGAGAATTTTATTGAAAAAAACTACGAGACCGTAATTTAACGCAGATGTCTAGATAATTTGTAACCGGCATTTTCCATAATTTTACGGACATTTTTTTTTAACAGTGTGAACTTGATTATTAGATGGCAGAAAATTTACACTTTAGCTAGAGTTGTTTTTAAATGTTTATAAAAAAACAGCTTGATAAGGTAGGGCATTAGTCCTACGAGGTACCGGTAATCCGAGTGCCCTACAATATAATTCATGTCTGTGGCGCTTGAGATTATGAAACGGGTGGATTAAGTGTTCGTGAATGTACAGCAGAATCCTTGATAGAATAATGGTTCTTAAACTTTTTAGATCTGACTCTGTAGTATTAATACATACAGGCTGATTCTAAAATCATGGGACAAACTTTGAGAGGTGGTAGAGCTCACTAAAACAAACAATTATTGTATAGGAATATATGGGCGGAAGTGACGCGATGAGGCACAAACACAAACATAACACATGACATGCAAAACATTGTTTATTTACAACGTCGCCGCTAAATGCCTTTTTACAGCAATGTTTATAATAATTGCTCAAAATTGCTACCACCGATAGTAATGCAAGTTTGGTAGCGTCGGTGGAGTGATTGGCGAACAGATTCAAATACGCCGGATATTTCACGCACGCGTGCAGCCGCACAGGATAGTCGAGCGACGAGGTCTTCAATGGAATCAACTGGAGTCTCGTAAATGAGGGCTTTCAAATGCCCCCATAGGAACAAATCGAGACTCGATAAAAAGGCATTTAGCGGCGACGTTGTAAATAAACAATGTTTTGCATGTCATTTGTTATGTTTGTGTTTGTGAATCAACGCGTCACTTCCACCCATATATTCCTATACAATAATTGTTTGTTTTAGTGAGCTCTACCACCTCTCAAAGTTTGTCCCATGATTTTAGAATCACCATGTATACACTTGTAAAAATAGTAGTCACTTCTTCATTGTGCCCTGCCACCTTCTTATCAGTTTTTACTCGGAGACTACACGAATCCTAGAAAAACACAAAACGAGTGAGTAGAGGGTGACGAACACGTGTCACGGCTATTTACCTACAGCTTTATGAATATGTTATTTTTTAAATAGCAGTCGCGGTTCTGATATGCCACATGGTACGCGTTTACTACTATAATATGAGTAAAATACGTAATATCAATTTTCAATCCAAGCGATAAAATAATCGATTAGTTATTATACTTAATAGGACCGACCACTACAAGTATAGACATTTTTTTAAAATATATTATTTTATATTTGAGATATACGAAGACTAAAGACACAAGACTCAAAATCTATAATTTGATACCAGATCGAGCACCCTACACTTACAGCAATATTACGTTACACTTCAACGTAACAGCGACCACATTCAGGTGGAATAAGTGAACATTAGCATTTCTGCCAACAGCAAGATGCATTAACACGCAGCAGACGAACTTTGGCCTAGTTCAATAATGCAACGTTCTTGAATCCAAGATGGCCGCCGGCGTCTGTAGCACGTCCTAGTCATAGACTAAAGATTAGGTAGACCACGCAACTTCCTTCCGCACATGTCCCCAACACTGACTAACACATCGTCAAATAGAACTGCCTAAATCACATTGTCAGGCTGTGTTGAACAAGTTTGGTTTTTAAACGGATTCGTGCTTTTATGTGAGGAAAATAATTTGACTAATTTTAATATATTCCAATTGAATTAAAATTATGCCAGAGGAAGTTTACAAAGGGTGCAAAACACTTATTTGCGTAAAAACTGCCCTAATTTCAAATCCCCTTCAACATTATTTTGATTGTGCTAATGACAGCCAGTCCACTGTTGGAAAAATGAGAGTACTCATTGCACACATGACATGCGTACACTACCACACATTCCTTCTACGGCCCCAATACCTTTTATTACTGTCCGTTACACAGATTAACGTTCTTCGATTGTCCGTGCCCTTCACATAGTCCAAAATGTCCTAAATGCAGCCTTTATCTTCAGATTGAATTATCTGATATAAGTATCAATTTCGGCACTGACACAGCTGTAAGCAGTAAATTTACTAGTTAACATCCAGAAGTACATCATCGTGTTTCGTAGTAGGTAGCCTCTTATGAACCACACTGCAGTACTACTGTTGAAATTGCATTTATAGTCCATTCACGGTTACTTCCAACTTTTCTGAAGATCTGCTAAAGTTCTACTTCCAGAATATTCCTCCGCCTCATGCCAACAAAGCTTAGCCAAGTCTAGAAAATTACACCAACGAGACTGCGCACCGCATTCATGCGCACTCAGTGTAATAATATTTTGCACGGGAACTATTTCGTACCAGGCATTACCAACACACCTGTTTTATCACTGTTTTATTGATATTATTTATAAATGAAATATTTTAATTTATAGATAAAATACAAGCAAAAGTTTAAATTAATAAAAAATAATGTATTTTTACTTTCACAGAAGTATACAACTCTTGTGATATATGAAATGTTTAGGTAACCACCAAGCACGTCATACATGGGGAGATTTTTCAAAGGTTATTAAAAAAGTGTGAAGAAACCGCGAATAGACTATACTTTTTAAGATCTGTACAACGCAGGGTTCTCTTTATTTTATTCTGGCTGCAGCCGACAAACACTCTTTACTTCTCCTTGCCTTTATCTTCGTTTCAAATGATGAGCGTGTTCTGTGCGCGGTAAAGATGTCACCACACTCAAATGGTGAGCAGACCAAATCAGTGATAGTTTACAACTACTGCCCTGCTTAAGTCCATTTATGAGCACATGAGAATTGAGTCAAATCAGTGGAAACTAGTGAAAGTGCCAGGGCTAGGTAACTAATTAATATGATGTTTGAATTTCATTGATTTATTTGTGATTTCCATTGAATGTCAAGAATTCCAGTGCCGTATAGTCACTTGTTGCCGGTTTAATTTATTGATTCGCCAGTCCGCAGTAGCTTACCAACCGACTTCCAGTGAATGTTATTTCACTGATAGATATTACTGATTCGGGTTTAGAGTGAACATTTATTCGTTGACCCGTGTTTATTAATGCTGTTATGGTTGCGTGGGCCTGGTCTGATGTCGCCGCAATCATAAAAAAAAACATACATGCTGCTTTTAAATTTCTGCTTGTTTTCCTTATCTGTTATGTAACTCAACACACCAGCTATTAACGATCGAGATCACTGGCTCCAATATTAGGTGGGCTACTTTATGTGAAAATTGCCTTATTAACTCTTAAGTTCTGTGTCTAACAAAGTTGCTAGTTTCATGTCACGAATTCTCAGCTCCTTCTTGGGCATTAAGTTGCTGATATAATTCATGTTCCGAGATTCAAAACGGTGTGTTATATTCACACTTTTTTTTATAAAACATATTACGTGCGGTTAATCTTTATTCAAAGCGATTGTTTACAAAAAGGTTAATTTCACTTTACTACTCCTGCCAGAATAGTTCCACAGTAACCTTTATTTTTATTTATTTATTTATTTTTAGACGAAATTTAGCACAAGCCATTCAGTCTGCCTACTTCCAACATACTGGAATGGAGTGGAGAGATCTGGGCGGCTCTTGACATCGAGATCTTGACAACCCATGCGGGTGAAGCGAGGTGAGTCTGGAGTAACGCTGGAATGAAAGGACGGGGGAAACGGGAGAGGCCCGAGAAAACCCGCCCAAGAGCGGCATCGTCCGGCACTGTTCCCAAGTGTGAAAATCCGGGTGACTTCACCGGGAATCGAACCCAGTTCACCTTGATGGGATCCAACGTACTGGACGGCCACTCTTATTTGTGGGGGCTATTTTCTCGCAAATGCAGCGGGTTGCTGTCACTGCAAGATGATCTTTTCTGCATATTCGGACAAAGTAAGTAATATTCCGCTTTATAATTTCAGCGAATACTCGGGGTAGAAACCCCTACTTGGTTTCTAACTGGAAATATTTATACAATTAATGTTTCCTTGGTTGATAGTCCTTGTTTGCTGATATATTGTGCAAATTTTCTTTTCCTTCATTTGTAATACTTTCTAACATTTTAAACTATAGTTGTTATTTTCCCATTTTCGATGGTGAATAACGCCCTTTTAATCATTTTAGGCCACAGATAGTACATGTATTTTCTACCTGATTTTCATATGAAACTTTCTCCCAATCATTGTAACATACTTACTTGTTGTAAGGCGCTCTATTAGCTTACTGCATTTGTATGCATGGTCACGGGAACGTTTAGGAATGCAGGCTATCAAGTGAAGGCAGCATCACTGAATACAGTATAAAGAATAATACAGAAGGAACGAAGCCAATAACATCATTTCTCCGCGTTCTTGAAGCCAGCTAGTTTCATGACATAAAAAAAGTATAGTTATGAAATGACGCCCATGTGTTTGTTCCATTTGCAGTTTATGTGGGTGGACGAATAACTACGCAAGACATTGCAAATTCTCTCTCTCTCTCTCTCTCTCTCTCTCTCTCTCTATGCGTCTCTCTTATTCTCATCCCCTGCCGTTCTCTGGCACATCATAATGCTTTTAGACAGAGAAGGAGTGATGGATAGCCGCACGATGACGCCACGGGGAGAGGTAAGCGACTGCAGAGATATTGTGTAATGACTTTGTCCTTCTATAGTACGGTATTTTTTTTATCCAGCGGCAGCACGTGTGTGGAGTAGACGGCGCCGGCGAAACAGTTACTCACGGGGTGAAACCACACAGCAGAAAGTAAAAGAGAGACAAAATGGCGTGGCGGCTCCTTTGATGTAGGCGCACCTATTCTCTGATTCGCTGCGCGAGGATCTGGTAACGGGCCTTGTGTCTGATTGGCTACCGCATGCTGCGAAAGTTTTCCGTATTGAGTGGGCTGCCGGCTGGCGAGTAGGTGCTGATTGGCGGGCAGCATTCCAACATTCTGCTGGGCAGTGGCGCAATTTTGCTGGCGTGTGCGGCTAGAGTTCGCGGAAAAACAGGCTGTTTCCCCTCTGAAGGTTCGGCTTCACCTCTTTTGCAGACATTTTTCGTATTCGTGTCATAATTTCGAATTCATGGTAGTTACTGACAATGTAAGATTATAAAAAATTTACATTTTACGAGTTTTTTAAATATATTTGTACTGAATTTTAATTGTGTGTTATCTGCGTGTTGTAAAAAGTCAGGAACATATATGTATTTTTTCAATAAGTTCTTGACTTTTTGCAAGCAGGAAGTAATACGCAGTGAAAATTAGATACCAAAGTATTAAACAACTAGTAAAATGTAAATTTTCTACAATGGGACATTTTCAGCTATACTTCTTCATAATAGGCGAAGCCGAGCCTTTACGGGATAGTATCCATTCTATCTTCGATTTTTCTTACAAATCTTTATAATGAAGATTAATGACCAGACATAAAAAAATCAAATGTAGACATGACATAGAGGACTACTTAACGAATGTTTTGGAAATTTGTACGGGTTTCAATTATATCTGTATTTTCCCATGTGGGGATTGACATTATTTAAATGATTAGCTAATATTTGATTACGGTTACAGAAGTGAAACTAATCATCTAAGAAAAATTAATTTGATTTCGAAATAACTGTTAAGATGTTCCCTATGTTTGACAAGCTTGGTTTTTAAATATTGATGCCGAAAATTAAGTTATGGAGGAAAATATGTCAAATCCAAGATGGCAAGGATACGTCCCCCTTAAGCAGTGCGCGGTGCAACATATACGGCGAACGTGTCTACCCGCCATCTCAGCCCCGGTAGTTCCACAGCAAGGGAGGTCTGACGGATGACCTGTCACGAGCCAAGCGGTGTGTGTCGGGGCGAAGACGTGAGGAGCTCTGTGGGCTCGCTGTTCCGGCCTTCGAGCGACGACCACCCAAGGCGCGCGTAATTACGAGGTCGGGCCTCAGCTGAACTAATTGACGCGACCTCGCTCCGCGGATCTCTGCACCGCTTCCCCGATCAGGCGTGAGTTACATGGAACTGCATCTTACGGACAGGGAAACATCGCGGAGGATTCAAGTGGCCCACCTACGGCGTCTTAACATCGAGGTCTTGAGAGCCGACGAGGGTGACGCGAGGTGAGTATGGAGCAGCGCTGGAATGCAAGGGTGGGGAAACGGGAGATCCTCGAGAAAACCCGCCGACAAGCGGCATCGTCCGGCAGGATTCCTATATGCGAAAATCCAGGAGCGGCCCCACCGAGAATAGATCCCAGTTCGTCTAGGTGGGAGGCGAGTGGTCTGACCACTACACCACCACGGCCTCTATACACCGAAGAAAACAGCTAACGAAGAGGGAGGTCCTTCGCTTGTGGCGAGTATCTTTTGTTGTTGAAACCATATTCTGTAGTCTCCTAAATAACTGCTGTCAATTACGAAGCATAAACACATTTTTATTGGTCCCGATATATGATACAGCGACACAAAGTACCTAAGAATACAGAGGTGAAACAGTCGCTTTAAAATAAAACTTCAGCTGCACACGCCAGCAAAATGGCGTCACTGGCCAACAACTTGTCGGAATGCCATTCGCCAATCAGCGTATTGTGACTTGCTTGCCAGCCGGCAGCCCAACAAACAAAGGTATACCTTTCGAAGTACGCAGTAGCCAATCATACACAAGGCACGCACCTAGAGCTTCGCGCAGCCAATCAGCGGATGGGTACGCTCGCATCAAAGGAACCGCCACGCCATTTCATCCCTGGGTACTTTTATTTTGTAATAGCTCTACTGCGACACTTGTACAGCACCGAACAAAAACTGCCCCTGCATCAACTAAATCGATGTATTTATTTGTGATTGGAAGGGTTAAAAGATGTCGAGAGTTTTCCGTTTATCCAGCATTTCCTTCGCTGGACAAATTGAGATGAGTTTACACGCGGATCCGGGGAGCTCTTTTTGCCTTCTACTGCGGCACATCGCCGCTCACGGCTTATTTAGTTGGACGGTGACACGCCCTTACGACGAAAATAAAACAGGAAGATGCGAACACGTGTCTAACACGCGAGTCACTTGTGAAATACACGCAGTGGGGAAGACAACATTTCTGCTCTGGGCCACGAATAGACTACAAGACTTATAAAGAGGAGTACGCCCAGCACGCAGGCAAGGAAGAGATCATTAGATTGAGTTAGTACCTCCCGTTACTTCTGCCGTAATGCTTCCTCTGTTGGCTGTCATTCTAGGCCAACTTATTCTCTCCACATTGCACCAGAGTCTAGACGGCAGCTGAATGTCATCTTTCAGATACCATTTAACGCCTCTCATCAGTGCTCTGAGTCTGTAAGGGCTGACAAGATTATTAAACGTATGAGACATTCGCTGCTATGTGATTGTAGTAACTTTTTTTAAATTCTTGCTCCCCACAGACAAATATATGGAGAAATAGTATACTCAAACACATCTTTATTATGTCAGATTAGGATCTCATTGTCCACCATTAATTCATGCGTCCAATTCCACTTACGGTGATAGGAAAACAAATAATTTTTAAGTCGACTCCATGGCTTTAATAGGCTATATTAATTTACAAAACTGAAATATACAGAAAATTCGTGGCAATATTAAAACAGTAAGTACTATTATACATATGCCTACTAATTGTAGGTCTATTACTAAAATTACATGTTATGAAATTAAAATTTTTACGTGGTTGCTGACTGTGAAGTCCAATATTCCGGCTCGTGCAGTGACTTATGAGTTTACTACGTTTTGTTTCTATGGGTGTGTTACCGGTCCATCGCAACACGCCCACTACTTTGGAGAACGGCATACATGAAATTCGTCAGAGTGCTAAAGGGATAAACAACAATGACAGCATTAGGAAAGAGTTACAAATGCAGCCATTAAGATGAAAGGTTTTAAGACACAAGGAGGACTGGGAAAAAAACATTCGCCGCATGCCCCGAGATACACTTCCAAAAGTCCTAGACTACAAACCACAAAAAATTAGGAGTGTCGGAATACCACAGAAAAGATGGCGAGGCGGCAAGACACAGATAGCTGAACGGTGGAAATTCAGGAGAAGAAGAGGAAGAGAAAAATTACTGCCTCCCTTCTTCTTGAAAACTTTGCACACGCTACATAGGCTATCATTTTATCTGAAGCTAACAGAGAAATAAACTGTAGACGACTGCTGAATCACACAAAAGTATTCAGTGGACTGGCTAGTCCAAATTTAGATTTAATTTTTCTTCAATCAATAGAAAAGCTCATCAAGGTAGAGCCTAAATTAACATTTGCGCTTTGCCCGATACGTGATTATTGGGCCTCCACACTGCAGTGTGCACTGTAAAATATATTTTGTGACGGCTACGAAGTGTTTTGTTGGTATTAACCCTGCCAAAAATCTTTAATGGCCACAAACATTTAAGGATGACCACTAAAAAATTCTGTGTTCCCTACCAAAAAGTTTGGCAGGGCAAATTAATACCAACAAAACATTTCGTGGCCGCCTTTTTTTTTTTTTCAGTTCGGCACTATAGATTCGGCGCTAAAATCAGGGATTTTATTTCGCCATGTCTGTGACGTTATGAAACCGTTTGCAAACAGCTGGCCACGATGCCTGCGTGATGGTCACCAATCAACCACACGTGCACCAGACAAGGCACGCTATGCCAACTACGCAAGTACCTGGTACTCGTGCCTGTAGGCCTGCGTTTAAATACTGGAAAACTACTAGTTTCAGGCGGCGACATAGTTTTCCAGCGTGTCGACCGAATATATCCTGCGGCGTTTAATTAACTACACAATTATAGTATAGTAGGTATTTAAATTTAAAGTAATAATTTAGTTCACTTAATTTTACTTCATATTACCACATAAGTACTTAATCTTAGTTATTACGATATGTTAAAATATTTTTGATAAATTTATATTATTTAATTGAATTATGAAACTTTACCTTTACCAATATCAACGTTGACTATTCCAGAATCTCCTTCTAATATATGGGCGACATATAAAATATTATTGGGTCGGTCTATGAATGTTCAATCAAATATGCTAGCTGTTAAAACAGTCGGAGAGCACTAGGAACATGCAAAGGACTTCTGGTAAAAGCTAAAATTCTAACAAATACTTCACTCACGAGTCCCAATAACTGAGAAATACGTAGCACAATATGAAGATACGCCGCATACGCCATTATTAATATTAAAAAAATTATCAACTATTTTATGACAACTGCCGGCAGCCCATATTCCATAGAAAAAAATCACTGAATACTGCACTTGGCAATAAAACAAATATCAAATGAACTATGGAAGAAAAAATTACAATAAACAGGAACGTACCTCAAGGGGCAGGTACCCTAACGGCCAAATAGGCCAACAAATAAAATATCCCTTACGCGGCTTGGGTGGTGCAGAGTCCATTATGGAACGAATTTATAAATTATCGTACGAAATAACGACATTTGTGGTGCAGAACCAATTATGGTACGGGCCAACCATGTTAATTCGAGGCCGAAAGGTAAGCTTGGATGGTGCGAATGGTACGAATTTAGAAATCATCGTACGAAATAACGATATGTGTGGTGCATAACCAATTATGGTACAGCTCAACCATGTTCATTCCAGGCCGAAAGGTAAATTTGGGTAGTGCAGAGTCCATTATGGTACGAATTTATGGTTTATAGTACAAAATACAGAAGTTATGGTATCTGGTACCATAATTATAGTATGCAAATATTGGCCGGGTGGGTTTGTACCATAATTATGGTGCACATTATAATGCCCCCTTATGGTACCGACATACAATTTTTTCCTGAGGGAATGAGATATTTTTTCGGGATAAAAAGTAGCCTATGTCACTTCCCGGCCCTCCAACTATTTCTGTGCAAAAAATCACGTCGATCCGTTGCTCCGTTGCGACGTGAAAGCAGGACAAACAAACAAACACACTTTCGCATTTATAGTATTAGTTAGGATAACTATTGTTGCACGCATGTGGTGTTCAGTACAGTAGAGGCCAGTAACATGTAAGCGGTTAGCGATAGGCGAAGATGAAAGGCATCTTGAGAAATTATTTTCCGGGAAAAAGTTATCTGAACAAGCTGAAATAAATCTATACGACGATTTCTTTTTTTTTTGTTTTAAATATTGAGTGAATCAGCTTCCAAGTTAAAATAAATGGATCATTCGACAGGGGCGTAGTTTGGGAAGGGTGGTTTTGTAACTCCTCCTTTTGTCCGTTAAGTTGTTCACAATTACTTTTAGAATTATCGACAATACTTTAACTGTCATTTTAAAAAAATATGCAATTGTTTAAGTAGTTAGAAATTGAGAATTGTAAAGCAGGGGTGCCGGACGCGGGACTGGGGGACTGGCGGCGACCATCTTGGATGACGTCACGAGTCAACCTACTGCTCTGTCATTCCTCCCGGACTGCGGATATTTTCCCAGCCAGTACTGGCCATATTTTTTCCCTACTTCACGCTCTTGCATTCTTGTGGTTTCCTCCGTGTGCTCCTGAATTCAGTTATTTCAGTATTCCTTCCTAGCAGATGTCGTTACTTCACGCTCTTGCGTTCCTCCTCCCATCCTACTTCACGCTCTCGCATTCCGTCCTACCTGTTCCTACTTCATGCTCTAGTAATCCTATGGTTTTCTCAATGCGCTCCTGAATTCGGTTAATTCGTTAATCCGTTCTCCTTCCTCCACCTGCGTACCTCCTCCCATCCTTTCACACTCTAGGGTTTCTCCTCCCTACGTAATGCTCTTGCATTCCATGTGACCACGTGCGTCCTCCCCCAAGTCCCCGCCAGGATGTCCCGACTCACGTCACGTGCGTCCCCTCGTCCCTGCCAGTCACTGCCAAGGCGCCCCGACTGCGACCCCTACTTCACGCTCTAGCAGGACTGGCAGGGCCGAGGAGACGCACGTGACGTGAGTCGGGGCGTCCTGGCGGAGACTTGGGGGAGGACGTACGTGGCCGCATGGAATGCAAGAGCATGGCGTAGGGAGGAACCCTAGAGCACATGGGGGTGTTTTGCGCGTTTGAGGCCGAGAAGCGCGTGAGCGATAAGGGTAAAAAAACAACGTGCATTAATAGCCCCATCGCTCCTACGCGCAAGGCTCTTAAATTTTGCTTAGTGTTATCGTCGTGCTGCGTGAACCTATAGAACTTTAAGCGGTGACTATATCTTTTTATTGGCGGTAAGTCTGAAGCAAAGTTCAGTGCAGGTGCCTATAATAGTTTCTCATGTTTTAGACCAGTACGTTTTCAAATACAGCACTTGTGAAAAAACCTTCTTAGCAATGTTGGAGGGCTCTGGAATAGTATTTATAATTTGTGTGAAATTGTTTTAGAAAGTTATTCGTACCTCGTCCGAAGTTTTTTTTTTTTAATATATCAGTATAATGGGAATACGTTAAATGTTTAAAATTTACATAATTGTACCACATAGAATTTAATAATAAAATTGACAACAACGCCTTTTATTAGTTCTAAACGGGTCTCATATTCTTGAAAGCTCCTGTCAAAAAATATTGTTTCAAGGAAAACAATTATTATTCTTACTCGATATATAATTTAAATATCACGTAGTTGTGGATTATATTATTTTGTTAATTTTAAGGCAATTATTTTGGCATATTTACTGATTTTGTGGTTTTTATACCTAATGTTTTGCAAAATGTTGGTATATTTTAAACTGTAGACTGTATCAACATTTGATGTACCTATATGATAGGTAACAGAAATCAAATATGTTGTCAATATTCCTAAGCCCATGACGTTATATTAAGTATTTCAAATTCTGTTCTTTATTTCTTTTTCGGGAGTTCGCTCATTGCAAAACCTTTCCAAATCCCTTAGGACTAGTATGTACCTTTTGCAAAATGTGTGGAATACACGTTTTTTTTTTTACGAAAATAATTTACACGCGTCGTATGTACTTATCTGCGAAGAGAAAACTCACTTGATACGAGGTACGAATACTACTTTGGAGACACCACGCAAATTAAAAAGCAATATTTCCGAGCTCTACAGCATAGCTAAAAACTGCATTTCCACACTGCCTTATGGCGACATGTACTGATCGGAAACACTTGAAACTAGTATAGGGACATGTACTGAATATTGCTACAGACTTTACGATGATGAAATGATAGGGTCACCGTTGAAAGTCTCATAGTTCCAGCGGGACAACAGGAACACTGCACGCCCTTACAGAACCTCGCGTGTATATGCGCCCCCGGGGGAGATAGGTACGCGGGTCGGTGTCGCCCTTATCACTCCTTTGTTTCTGTGCCTTAGCTTGTCAAAACAGCCGAATATAGGCATATATAAATAAAAGAAATATTGGATTATAAACTAGCCTTCTCACCCAGGGATGAGTGGAACGCGTCTGCAGACAGGTAAGCGGGAGACAGGCGCTCTCAGTAGGTTATTGCCTCCGGGGACGAGGCCGCGGGGGAATGAACTGTCGGGACGGGGGCCATATTTTATTCATGGCGGCCCGACGTGGTGACAACAGGTAATCACGGCCCGAGCACGCCTGGCTGTTACCCAACGCTTGCTTCACGCCGCGCTTCGTTTGTACGCGCCGTAACGACCCCCGCGCCTTGCCACCGGCAATTACGCTGCAGCCTGCAGAGGCGTTAACGCCAATCACGAAAGCTTTCCATCGTCGCAGGGCTCCGACATCGACGAGTTTGCGTGCGTCCCAGTAGCACAGCGGTCAAGATGCTTACCCGGTAACCGACTATTGAGGGTTCGGTCGACGGGGAAAAGCCAAAAATAATCCTCCTGTGTGTGTACATGCACATTTGTGTACTCTGGGTCTGGAGAGGTGAACACACCTATCTCTGAATTGTTTTTCAACGTATCTCAGATGTTGGTTGTCTCCTTTGAAAACTATTCACAGATAGGTGTGTCCACCTCTCCAGACCCAGCGTACACAAATGTGTATGGATGCATAGGCTGTTCACGGTAAAGTAAGCACTTTTGAGGGCCTAGTTACTTTTTTTCCCCTATCTGTCATTTTCAGCATTCCACCACTTTTTGAAATCAATATTGTCATGTAAGTAATAAACACAGTGTATATATTTAATCGGACTCGAAAGTTAACGTCTAAGGCTACAATAAAATACATTTATTGACTATTATTCCAAATGAGAAGGTTTCAAAAAGTTTTTCACTTTACCGTTAATAGCCTATACATAACACGCAAAGAGGTTATTTTTGGCAGGCACTGTACACTGCAAGGGACAATGCCCAATGATCTTCCATGTGAGTAACTGATTCGTAAACAGCAATAGTGTTATAGGTTATGGATTTTTATTATTAACACGAAGCCTACAGCGTATTGGTTGAACAAGTAATGTGTTGGCTTATGGTACGGTACGCATTAAAATAGTTTTTATTTGCAACACCTAACACAAAAAATTAAATTGAATATGTAAAGCTTAAAAAGAACAAACATTTGTGCCATGAACACATTATGAGGATATAAATTCTGGTGTGATACTCATTAGAAACAGCATACTCTATGAAAAAGTTACCACTAACACAGTTATTCGCCCGAGTTCAAAGTATAATTAATTTCGTTATTGCGAGTTTTACACAATCCGGTTTAAAAACATTGTGGTCCTGCTACTTCGTACTTCAAACAGTTATAACTTGTATGCTCACTCATGAGCAGTTGAAATAGAGATATCTGCCTAGGAACGTGTAGCAACCCCTTTCACCCTAATGACAGCGGTGATGCGGCATGGCATGGACTACACAAGACTCACGATGAGGTCGGCAACCATACTGATCCATTACCGGTGCATACTCTCCCACAATGGACGGAGATCGGTCAGAGCAGGATCCACGGCACGCACATCCCTCTCGACAGCATCCCAGATGTGTTCGATGGGATTGAGGTCGAGTGACATCAGAGGCCAGGCAAGCCACACCAACTCCACGGAGTGTTCCTTCTACCACTCAGTCACGATTCAGGAGCGGTGGGCCAGTGCATTGCCTTGCTACAGGTACGGCAGTCTCCTGCAGGGTGCTGTAGAAGTAGAAATAGCAAGTCCCTGTATAGTTTACCGGTGAGGGACGATTGAATGTGTACAAGGGGACCCTTTCATCCCACTCACACAAACAGTTCCCTTATGATAAGACCACCCCCCATCGACCTGAACTGTACCCTATACTGACACAAGACTTCATGTGCTCGATTACGCACTTGTACCCTAAAATTCGGCGTGTAACAACGTGTACTTCGACTCATCCGCTCAGGCGACTTTTTCCCATGCGTCGAGGGTTTTATGGCGGTGATGCCACACCTAAGTTAATCGTTGAGCCTTGTGGCGTGCGGTGAACCGAGGTATTCTAATGAGACGGTGGCTTCTGTACCCTATAGCGAGGATATGGTGATGTATGGTATGGCTGCTCACATGTCGTGGTCCAACATTGAGTTGGTGAGTGATCTGCTGCACTGTGGCCTCTCTATCCGCTGTTACCAACCAAGCTAGCTGATGGCGATCGCTGTCATCAATACTTCGTACGCCACATAAGTTGTCCCTGGCGATATTGGTTTTACCCGAATCCATGAACTCACAGTACTTTCTTGACACAATGGCCCATGAGAATCCCAGTGTCAACACGACTTCGGAGATGGAGTGTACTAAACGTCTGACCCCAACTATCTGGCCACGATAAAATGCGCTGAGATCTCATTTCTTCCCTATTTTGTGCTTGACTGTTACTCAGGCGGTCAGTATAATGTATGACAAAATCCCTAGGCAGTATTCCCTTCGACGGGGCAACCACAGTGCCATTCTGCCGACATGGCAGATATCTCTGATTCAGCTGTCCATGAGAGTATTTTTTCTTGTGAGTATAGCACTCCAGCCCGCCTCGCGCTATTGTGAACAAAACTCTGTGCGTGAGCGAAGCCATATTGATAATTTCGTTTTTGTGAAAATCGTGTCAGTTTAGCGTTTGATTCCTTTAAACCTTATTTTCACAATGAACAAGTATAATAGTATGTAATTCCCGTTCTCGCGCGGTGTTGTTTTCCATGCGGTACTCATATTTCATTTTCATTTCACAATAGTGAAAATTACTGGAAACGTATTTATTTCTCTCCTGCCCCTCCTAGAATAAGCAGAGTCTAAAACTTAAGCATTGCCGCCTTTTTAAAAATGTTGCAGCAGAAGACAATCTTAAAACGTATTACAATGTCTGTCAAAGACTTGATAATGCAAGTCAGGAACGAAATTTTGTTTCTGTTAGGGTACAAACAAATTCTGATGGTGGCACATTTGCTGAGAGCACTGAACTTCCCGAGGAAAAGTCAACAACTGGCATTAACAAACAGCATGGTTTCCACGTATCAGAACAGCTGCGGTGGTGGGACTGGAGAGTGGAGAGTTTTGGACTGTTCTTAACAACGATGGTCTTGAGACTGACGACGATTAAGCGAGGTATGGGGCAGCACCGGAAAACAAAGAGGGAACGGGAGATCCCCGAGAAAACCTTCTCACCAGCGGCATTGTGATGCATGATCCCCACGTGCAAGAATCCGGGAGCGACCCCGCCGGGAATCGAACCCGGTTCGCCTTGGTGGGACCACTACACCACTGCGGCTGAGGAATATATTAGCAGAACAACAACAACAGCAGCAGCAAGGCTGGGCGTTACTTTCTTAGAACTGTCAAACTGTGGCCTTGGACAGTTAGACAGATAGTGTCCTAGCACGTGGCTGGACGACGCAGCTCGCGCGCATGGCGGGGGTTGCGCGCCGACCCACTGCGCCGATGGCCCGGCCTCCCACGGCGTCGGCAACCCGCTCGCTCTTTCTCCACCCAACATGCCGCACACCGCAGGAACCAACCACTACACTAACGTGTCTATCTCCTGCTACCCCGACCTTTATATCACCCTTTTATCGCCGTCTCTATTTTACAACGTTTTATTTCTGGCGTTATACTGTGTTGCTGCGTGACACCACTCATTCCCTGTGCTTACACCGCTATACGTGATCCACGATTAATTCAATATATCATTCCCTCTTTGAGTGCGTTGTGCATTTTTCCGCCTCGTGTAACACTGCATGGAACACTGTAGTTGGCCTGCGCATTCACCGGATCTGTCACCCATCGAAAATGTGTGGTCCAGGGTCGGATGACGACTGGTCTGCCGCAGGACACCCGCGGCCACAACTGGTGAATGTCAGATTTTATAAAATGCTACTTCCAAAGTAAATTCTATGAATTGTTTTACTGGACCACATTTCAGGACTAAGTTACGCGGGTAGCATGGCGTGTAAAAAGTTTGACAAGAGTAGCTTGATACTTCAGTCCCACACAGAGGTTTCTTGGGGATTGTGGCAAACAACAACAATGTTTGCTCCCCCCCCCCCTTTTTTTCTAACCCATGTAGTTCAACAATTTTCCATTAAAGTTGTAACAAAAATTTTAAAAACTACTGTTACTTTATAAAACTGCTATTTAAAACAGTCACGTGTCTTGGTAAATAACATAATAGCCACAAAGATATTGACAGTACTGTTGTAAACATCACAATCAATCACTCTTTGGGCCCTGCAGCTGGAGTCCATTCTTCTATGCGTTGTATGCACCTATTTAAAATTATCGTGAAATGCAGGTGGCTGGTTGCAAAGTGCGCGGGAATTACTCAGAAGCCCAAGTGCCCGCAGACGAAAAAACAAAAGGTGGGGAGAGAATATTTGCACTAGCTCCCTACGCAATAACGATGCGGCTTGAAGCAACTCGCAGATGCGGTGCACAGTATATTAAACCAATAAGCTTACTCAATAATTTCTACTACTTGCCAACAATACACAGAAAATCAATTGCTCCTGAAAATGCACTGCTCTACACTGTAATTTAGCAATACTCAAATTTGCACACACTCGCCACAATCTCNCCCCCGGCCCGGTTTATTTTATAATATGTACAAGGCAATTTTCCTGGCCTTTATAGTGGCAAAATAATCCATTGTGGAGACCACAGGTTTCTTCTCCAAAAGTAGAACAGAAATAATTCCTGACAAGTTAAAATTCGTTCTTAACTCCTTCCCGAGAAGCGACAGAAATCGGCACCGAAAGAAACATACGCAAGTAAATATGTCTTTGGGGAAACAAACACTCCAGAGCAGTTAAATAAAATTTCTTCTGTACTTAACTCGAATGCTGAAGCCACACTACCAGATGATCGTAAAAGAATCTTCTCAAATTCTGTAAAAACGCCTCAACTCTTCTGCGTGTTGAACATATCGTGAAGATAAGGCAGAAAGCTGGTATGGAAAAGTGGTATATTTTCTTTGTTTTCGTTTGGTGGTGAGGGTGATCACAGGTACAAATATATTACTAATATTCAGGATGTTTTCAAGCTAATCCACTGCTGGAATAAAAACGCCACTCTTAAACCAATCGGTCGCTATATTTTGGTTCGTTATGAAACTTTTTGCGTCTTCTATTTCTGGAATTTTTAAACTCGTTTTTCACAAGAAAATCTTTTGGTACTACTTTGGTATTCAAATTGGCCTTCCCCCAGAAAATTTATGACTGCGCGGTACACAAATTAACACTGAACACGTTACAGGTTTCTGGAAGCCAATACAGGAAAAAAATCCTAAATAACAGTTTCTGCCCACTTTGTGAGTAAATATTTTGACGAAGTGATACAATGAATACTGCTCCAATCTTAAGTCATGTACGGTGACTGTCTGAAAGGAAAAGTTCGCACTAGTGCCTGGTCGATCCAAGGCACTATGGTTTATGTATGACTCCATCAAGACGGAGATGCACACAGCATAACAGAGACCGCCCCCATGCGCTTCCGCATCGGACAACTCTTTGACATCGGGATGGCTTACATGCCTGGGAATTGCACGATACATCAACCCGGCCTCATGCACGCCCACAATGCGGTCCCTATCAAGTCAAGTCCTGGTGATGCTGTATAATACGTCTACGAGTCACACTTTGTGTTAGTTACGTTTCCTCACTGTGTTGTCTGTCTGTCTAATGCTTCGCACACGCCTTATAACACTATCGCAATAACCGTGGAGGAACCACAAATGCATTTGGTCGTCGTCCTAGTCGCTACAGATAATTACAAATGCAATCATTTACACGCATAGCGATTGTAATCACGTGTTAAATTACGTTCAATTTGACCCATGCATTCTGGATGCCTCACTTTTTTCTCAATCAGTATATATCAGCATAAACGGGGAAATTTTGCTTCTCATCTTAGCAGGTATCATGTGGCATTGGTATATGCAAAATACGTTGAGCATAAGTTAACTTTAACTTGGCGGAGTTTGTTTATTTGTTTCGTTTTAGTTGCGTAAGACGAACTGGTCAAATTACGGAAACTTATTCAAATTCAGATTTTTCTTAAAACATGATTTAGCGGATAATCAGAATTTATTACGTTGATAATTGAATAAAATATTGTAACAAAGACAACACGTGCAAGAGCTGCATTTAATTAACAGAAAGTCCGTATTACGATAGCTGCATCTGTAAAAAAATAAAAATGGTGTCCATCCTTCAAAAATATTGTGCTTATAAACATTTCTAGGAAGGAAAAAGAACTGTCGATAAAGTAGATGGTTCCGCATTTTGTAAAGCATTAAAGACATGATTCAGTCTATGAAGTGTTAAGACACATTCGAAGTTTGCTGGTTCTGATAAGAAACTGTAATAAATGTTTGCAAAGTGTAATAGTAAACATAGTTTAATATATAATGTAAACCATAAAATACGTAAAATAGATCGTAAATTAAGAGTCCCAGTTAAATATATCCGTGGTACAATAAAGACAACCAGTTCTCTAAATTGGATAAGTCGGAGGTTTTGAAAATTACTAATTTTCTGCAAAAAGTATGTATTGTCTTATTCTTCTATAGTTATATCTGTTAAATAAATATACGCTGAACAATGACCCAATACGAAATTATGTAAAAATGTATTGCTGAAAAAGAAAAATTCGTAACTTCGAAAACTGCTTCAATATAGGTGACTTTCTCCTATCTCGACATTTGTTTCACGAAAACCCAATGTGGAACAAAACCGAATAATTAGTGCATGGGAGGGTCTATAGTTTGTTTCAGTCCTAGATGTCCCTACCTGGACTTGCACCTTTTCACGGCGACAAGACTCGCACTCACGGTGATGAGTTTTTAAACGAGCCCGAGGATTAAGTGCGGTCACCCAAACTAATAATGTACACATTTGCCTTTGTAGTTGGTGATGTCAGTTCTGAAATATAAAAAACCAACAAACCACATGGTTCAGATGAATGTATGTCCGAAGATTCTATCATCTTGGAGTTACTCAGTGAAGGCTATTTTATTTCCACGTTATACAAAAAATACCCAATTACATATTACACAACATGACTGACACAGAGATTCCAATAACCAAAAAGTAGGTCACTGAAATTCAGTTCTTGTAGGCCTACTCACTTAAATGCTACTGTCGATAGAACGAGTGGAATGCATTTGGTGTGGGGCAGTGAAACTCATCGGAAATCACATTCAAAACAACAGCCAATGTAGGCCTAATGGTCAGAACCCTCGCAGTGATTTCAAAGAATAAATTTTCCTGGTTAAAATATAAATATTATTGGGATTTTAAATGATTTTTACTAAATCACTGTAAATTTAACCGAGCACACAAAACATGCCTATGTTGCAAACATTTATTTAGTGATATTTAAAAAAAAAAAAACAGGGAAGAAAAGGTTTAACTAGACGTAAGCTTTACGTAACTTCTTTCGGAGCTGTTCAATCGTAATTCGGCTGTCATTTCTGCAAGGTCATAAAAAATCGATGGGCAGATGATAAAAATAATGCAGGAAAACCAATTTATATCCCGTGTATCGTTGTCCGCAACAAAAAGACACTATACAATTTTGAGAAACAATCATCGTAAAAAAAGGAGAACCATCCCCCTCTTCCAAAAAGTTTCATTCAGGCAGTCTTCTTGCATAACAGCTTCCAAGCTTCCGGTCCACAGTTTTGGGGCCGGCGGATTTCAGGGGCGGAACGGTGGATGCGAACGAAAACAAAGGCCCCTAGAAAGGTAAGAATGCTGTAAATTACCACCTCTCATAAATCCTGACTGACAGCTAACCTGGTGGCTACAACAAATGCAACGCCAGCCACGGCGGCGTGGGAGCCGTAATTCAGCAGCACCCCATCAATCAGGGCGACACGACGGATACACGAGGCACTTTTTCTAAACTGCTAGACGTACAACATGAGCATAACGGCGCACTGCGAAGCTTCTGCGCATCTGAATAACGAAACAAACGGCCGTCGTCTATCACGCGCAGTAACCGTCCCACATATCGTGAAAATAGTTTACGTCCCCACTAGCGAAGTTGCAAGGAAGTGGCAGGCCTCCCGCCGCGTTCGTTGCCGCGTCGGCATTCAGAGCAACAGGTCCAGGATTCGAATCCCATGGCAGGCGGTGTTTGGATCCTTGCGAGGTTGTTGTGTTAGGCTATAAATGTCAATACCGTAACCACCACCAATAACAACATGGATTGTGACAATGATTATGGCCTACTTCTTATTTTGAGCCATTTGAAACTTGTGTATGAATTTTGAGTGAAAACTGTGAGCCTGAGTTCTTGTACATGGCCTGAGCATTGTATTTGTCTATGAATGGTGTGTGTGTGTGTGTGTACCAAATTCCTTCGACTTTTATTCCAGTGACCTTCAACTCTAAATATTGAGAAAAATCACAATAAATAAAAACCAATTCTGAAAATTGCGGAACAAATTACATTACAGGAGAAATAGTTGGTCGATATAATCTGACGGCCCTACAGTGTACCAAAATCTGTTAACACAAGTGCAAGAAGTTTGTCTTGTGTAGCATCTACCTTGAAGCAAGACACGATGAAGGGTAGCTAGAACCTTACTGGAGCCCTGGTACCCTGTGATATTGATCTTTGCATGGTTATGTGGGGATGAAGTTTGAGTGAAGTATTGGAAGAGCTAGCGAAGTATTTGCCGCAGCCTACAGTGAGTAGCCAAGCTTTATTTCATTTGCCCCAGTGTATTTTGAGAAGACCACGCACCGGCCCTACCTTGCTGTTAATGTCAGCGCTGCATAGAATACTGTTACGTTGCACCGAAGAAGCTGAACGCAATAAGACGCGGATGGGGTTTAAAACCCCACTGGCTGAAGGTTAAGGGATTTGCCTGTCAACCTACTGGAGTCTGAGTAAGACGAGCTAAGCCTGCCTTAACGACGCATTTTTCTCCCTATCTGCCCTGGCTAACATGATGAGGGTATACTCACAGTTATCCTGGTCCGGCATGAACTGAGCAACTGAAACAGGAAACAGAGAAGAGGACGACCCCGTATCAAACGCATAGCAACTGTGCTCATACATAAAACACTTAGACACTTAGAAAAATAAAGTTTACGAACCGTGGTACCTTCAATGATTTCTCTTGTATCCAGCTGTTGAATTAGGCTCTTCTTGGTTGACCGCAGATTAGGCGGTGCTGTAGTTTATTTTCCTGTGGAACTTCTGTTATGGTAGCTTTGATGTTTATTTGTATATAATTATTATGTTTTATTTTGAAGTGTCCTGTTGTAATGTATATTGCTATGATGATAGCAAGGCGTCGTTGTTTTTCCTATGGCACTTATGAGGTTTAGGCAGGAGAATTGATTTTTCGTTGACATATGTTCTTCTTCACTTATCTATTGTTGTGAGTTATCTGATACGAGGGTTTGATAACAGATATCTGTGTTGAAGGCCAGTAACACTAGCCATTGCCTCTAAGTGTTTGAAGCGCCGCAGTGTGCTATTGTTGACCGTAAAACATTTGGTGACTGCGAATTCAGGTTATCTATGTGCTTGCATGTGAATTTAGAAATGAATATCACAAGTAAATTGTACACGCTGAGTAATTAAAAAGAATGAATATTTGTTTGTTTGTTGGGTTGGGAACGAATATATTTAAGTAAGTGTGTGATTTAAGACTGGAGCAGAAAATTGAATGAACTGTTGCAATGTGTGTAAGAGTATTTGCCAGACGCTGGCGCCTTTCTCCTTGCAATCTGGCAACCAGCTCGTGTGTGCGACGCCTTAGAGAATACGTACATGGGATGAGCACTTACCAATTTCCACATTTGTAGCTTTTTAACACTAGAAAGAATAGGAAACAAGCCATAGAAAAAGCAATAACCTTAATAGGTCAAAACAGGAAAAACACTAAAAAATAACACAAGACACATGATAATTCATACATACCCTTTGTATGAATGTAACCAATAAAATATACTAACTACAGACGACACTACATTAACATAACACATATTAACTGGAATAATTCGATTTATTAAAATTAATTACAATGGAAATTAAAATAAAATTCAATCTTAAATTAGAGAAAATATTTACTGTAAATGAGTCACGCAAATTAAAATAAATTTAACCATCACCTCTCTTTTGTGAGCCATATTAAATTTCAAATTACGTGACCAAATCACTAATACTAGAGTTTCTGGCTTCAACCAAACAAAATTATCAGTGTCTCATATTAAGATGCTGGAGATTATTACAGCTCGGCTGGCGTGCATACTGTAATTAAAAATCTCAGACCTCTGGAAAGTCCCAGGTAGTTAAAACTGTAATACTTCCAAATAAAATTAACGGTAATAAGTTCCAGAAATAATTTAACTCTTAATGAGAAACAGGAAAATTAATTGATGTTGATGACAAGATATGGTAGCAAGCATAAGTCTTTAGGAATACTCATCCTTCCGAAGTGGAGTCGACAGCGTCGGTTGAATAACACCCACTCAAAATCTAAAATCAGGCGTTTCAGAACTCTTCCGTGTCCTTGTTCACGCACATTTATAGAACTTTGAGGCAACTCTCATAGCCTCTCTTAAGCTTACAATGGGCAGTCTTGGAAAAATTTACTGAAAAATCGCCGTAAAAAAATTACGGTAGACTGCCTTCCATCATGTCTCATTTAAGAGTCCCGGGGTTCACACACAAAGACAATGACCCGGAAAAATATCTAAGATAACGTCATATCCTGTTATAACAAACTTAGATCAAAAATAGTAAAAGTTAATTTCTTTGAGGTGCAGAAATAAACTTACAGTTTTAAATAGGCTGATGCAAAGAGAAAATAAAATTACATAACTTCTACAACTAAATATAAACTGCACTATGCAGTAAAATTACAATACTAACGACGACTCATGTACCGCCACTGTGGAAGACATGGCGGCTTATATGGTCAGAGTTAATGTCCCCGAGGCACCGACTATAAGGTGCGTGGAGGTTGCAGGTTTAGTAATGAGGTAGAGAGGTAGACTATGACTGTGGTATTTTGAAGTACNAATGAGGTAGACTATGACTGTGGTATTTTGAAGTACGAATATATTGTCTCGTGTCTATATTCACAAATACACAACATCAAAACTGTAGAGGTGCGGTACTGTGCTAGTTCGGTTACTCGGATTGACTGGGCGAATTCTTGGTTGAGTGGGGCTTCTGTGACGGTGATTGTCATACTTAACTCAGTGGTGAGTGCTGTCAGCTATGGTGGGCAAGCTCCGGCGGTGTGGTTGGCCTTGGCAAGG
>NQII01002326.1:280753-304653 GCA_002778355.1 Clitarchus hookeri
GGGGGAAAGGGGGTGATGGATGTGAGCCAATATCGTGCTATAATCCCTAAACTGGCACGCGACAATACTTAAGAAAATAAAATGATAAATTAATATAAGAGAGGTCCTAAAGATACAGTTCTAACCTAACTAAATGAAACGTAATCAAACAAAACAAATGTGATGAAATTAAAATATACTGACTCAGTTCAGATGTAAACAAAAAGACACGTGGGAGGACACTGTCTCACAACAATGCCCCGTGGAGACTTTGAAACAGGTGGAATCCCAGTGACACGAACTGACTACACTTCACACGTAAGCTGTACACCTCACACACATAAACACACACACGCTATAGTGAATGATGGAAGCACGAGCCTCGACCGGCAACGCACGAACTACGCTCCAGACTGCCAAATGTCGGCGGTGCGAGTGTTTTAGTACTCTGTTAATGAACGCCGATAAAGATGCCGTGTGTCACTGTTGAACTGGCCGAAGAAAGAAGCCGGCAGTTGCAGCGACGCGACGCGAGACGCGAGACCAAAAACTCATCGTGTTCAGCCCGGGATATTTGCATGATGGGCTTGGTTTAGTCAGATATATATATATATATATATACACTAAAAAAATCTGAGTAATACCTACAAAACAGTTGAGGTAGTGAATAATTAGTAGATTCTGGCATCGTGTATTAATCAGTCTTCAAGAGAGGGGACTAGTGATGTAGTAATTGAGTAAGGTATTTTTGCATGTTTCCGCAATACTCTATGTATAATTTCGGCACAAAATAGAAAAATTATTTTTAATTTAAAAATTAATTTATTAAAATCGGATAATAAATATGGATTTACGATTTGACATACCCTATGCCTATAAAACAAATATGGCTACCAGAAACAAACACATGCTTGAAGAATTAGTGGGCGTAATCTCCGAGCACCTTCGGGTACGTTCGACAAACCCAAGTCGACGGCTTCCGAGCACCCCCTGAGTCGAGTCGAAGATTGCCGAGCTTGTCCGAGTCGAGGAAAACCGCCTGTCAGAGCCACAGCCACAGTCGCACATTATGCCCGCACTCTCTATGTTATACTACTGATAATTTCAAGTAGTTTCCGCTATATTCAAATATTTAATTACAAATCCTCTTGTTTTAGGGATGCATATCCCCTTCAGTAATCACTTTAAGCTATGAGTCGTATTATGTTTTCTGTTTTTCTGTCTCATTTTTCATGATGAATCACCTCACAAAGTTTACAACATACATTCATGGATATGTTGTGTGTGTGTGTGTGTGTGTGCGCGCGCGTACTCATCCTCTGAAAACGTCAAACGTGCCTACGACTGTGTGACAACAATAGTTGCGAGACATTTTATTCCATAGATTAATTCTTAAATTAAAATGACTAGGCCAACAGTAGATTGAAAGAGTTTCTTGTATGTTTTATGTATTCAGGGTACTCCGTGAATGTAATTATTTTTAAAACTGCAATTTTTATTCAATTATGATGTTTATACTCTTGCTTGTCTATGCAATATGTATCTACCGGTATTACTGTTCATAGTGAATTACGGGATGTTTAGAATGTATATATTAATGTTGTATGTTATATACTGTATTTACAAAAATAAGTCAGCATCTCAACTATTTTTTATTGTATAGGAAAATGTAATTTATTATTGTAAAAAAAAAAAAAAAAGGACAAATTCATCTTTATTGCTAAAATGAAGGAATTGGAAGCAGAATATATAAATAAATAAATAATTATAACCAAGTTAGCTGTTGATGTCAACCGTACGCCAAAAAAATCAGAAAACAATTGTTATTAATTACCATTTTATAAATTATAACAGAATGTTTAAATATCCAGAAGAGAGTCCATTTGTAGTTCCTGCACGTAACACTAATAATGTTTTAAATGAGTTTGTTAATTACCTAAATAAGGGAATTAGAATATCACAAAGCACTAAAAAAATATTTCAAAACTACAACCAAGAAACCCCTGGATTAAAATGGAGATTATAGAACTAACAAAAAAAAAAGTATGTTTTGTATGCAAAAAATAAAAAGGGTGTTTCAGACAGGGTCATTGAAGAATATAGTAGACTTAGTAAATATATAACACAGTTAAAAAGGAATAGGAAAACATTTATTATGAAAACTTGTTAAAAAATACAAATTACAATAAATTTTTTTTGGAAAATTACAAGCGAAATCCTTAACATGTAAATTTGCATGCATAATAATATTAATAATAATATTGAAACTTTGGTGGATGACAAAAAAAAACAGCTTCTGCTGAAGTGTGTAACGTGCGAAATGATTATTTCATCAATATAGGGAAAAACTTGCAAAAAGACATGCTTGTTCCAAACAATTTAGAGAATGTTCCAACTAATCCTCACTCATTGGTGAGGTTGCCCACAGATATAAATGAAGTTACCAATATCATAAAGGAGTTAAAAAATAAAAGTAATAAAACTGAAGATAATATATCAAATACCCTTATAAAAAAAAGTGTAGTTTTTGCTTAGCACCTATTATTATGCAGCTAATGAATTTATCTTCTTAAGAAGGAATTGTATCAGATATATGTAAAATAGCTAGATTCTTCCCTGTATTCAAAAGTGGTCAAAAAAATGATCCCAGTAGTTACAGACCAATAAGTATTTTTTATCTGTATTAGCAGAAATCTTGGAAAAGCTGTTAAGAAAAGACTAACCAACTTAGTGTTTAATAATGAAAATCAACTACTTGCTAATTCACAATATGGCTTTGTGAGGAACTCACCACCTATGCAGTTATTGATGCCATTAGACCTGCTCAAGATGCCTTGGACAAAAATTTGTCTGCAGCAGCTCTATTTATAGACCTAAAAAAAGCATTTGATAAAGTAGATAATGAACTGCTGCTAAAAACAATGGAAAAGATGGGAGTTCGGGGGAATTAGTTGAAGTGATTTCACAGCTACTTAAAGATTTATGTAGAAATAAATGGAATAAAGATAGAAAACTGTATGCAAAGTGTGGTGTCCCGCAGGGATCTGTATTGGGACCCTTATTATTTTAATATATATTAATGATATAAACAATTTAGAGATAAAAGAATCACTTACATTATTTTCGGATGACACCTTTATATTTTATAGTGGCAAAAATGCAGCATTTTTGACATAAACAGTGACTTCAAAGTAATTACAGAGTGGCTCACAAAGAACAGGCTAACGTTAAATGCTAAAGAAACTAAACTAAAGTTTTTTTCTTCAAAACCAGGACACGGTAGCATTAATCGTAACCCCTGTACGTTAATAGTAATTTGAATGAAGGAGTTGAATAAATTATTTTCTTAGCGATAACATTAGACAGGCACTTGTCATGGAACCAACATAAAAAAAAAATTGTCCCTATAATAGAAATCATATCACGTTTAAAAATTTGGGCTTCTCACAAAACCATTTAAAAAGTATATATTATTCAGTGATGCACTCACTTCTTAATTATATCGAGATAATATAGTATTGCTCTACAAAAATTAATCTAAGAGAATTAGAAACATTACAAAAAACGGCTATAGGAAGAGAATTTAACTATAATTTTTTCATTGGTAGTAAGGGAATCTTTTTAATGTATGGAATTATACCTTTGAAAGTTAGTATTAAAGTTAATGGATGCAATTATATATATATATAGATTACTGCATGGTATGACCCACACAAGAATAAATATGCTTAAAAACGGTTAAGTCCATTCCTATAAAACAAGAAACTCTGAAAACTTAGCTAAACAACACTGCAAATTAACTAAATATGGGATTAAAGCTATACCATCGGCTCAAATTGCTCGTTATAAATTCTATCCCCATAGAGATAAGAAGTGCTCCCTCCCTCCCTTGTCATTTTCCAAAATAATTAAAATGTTACTTACTAAATTAATATTTATTCTAATGACTTTTGGAATAATGGCAGCTAATATAATAGCATCCATGGGATACTCTTTACAGAGGATGTGTAATATAATTATCATAAGCATTTCAAGCCTTAGGAATTGTGTCAAAGTTATGAACTTATGCTGTGCTTGTATCAATCCTTAGACCAGTGGCGGATTTACACATTTGCCGCCAGTAGGCTATTCAAATTTTGCCGCCCCTACCGACCTCTACAATTGGATACCCTAGTTCACAATCATATTAATTACAATTTTTTTGTCAATGAAATTGTAACTTTATGATTTGTCCACTATCGTCTTAATTACACCACCTTTTTCCCGTAATTAGTATAATTGTGAACAAGGGGATTGATGTGTCAGTTTCTAGATTATTTTTACAACCCAACGATTTAGTTAAGATTGCACAAGAAATAGTTTTTGGGTATATTTCTGAGCTAATAAAAGCTCAATCATGTACTACTAATAAGGCGGGGTAAGGTATGCCTCAATACTACTTACACAATAATGTACATTCGGTAAACGTAATTAAATAATTTTTATTGCGCTTACTTACAGTTTAAAAACAATATATTCAATTATCTGGTAACAATCCGGCTGATGATGTCGATGAAATTCAATTAATTAAGTTATGAAAGTTTTACAATACCTTTTTGCGCGATTTTCTATTGGCAAAATCATCAATTATATCGTCGTATGAAATCTTGTTCATTAGTTCTGACTCTATGCACAAAAGAGCTAAGGCGTTTAGCTTTTCTTGGCTTAAGGTAGATCTTAGATAATTTTTCACCCGTTTTAAGCAAGAAAAGCTTCTCTCACCCGAACAATTTGTCGCTGGTGTACATAGAGCCATGCGAACTGCTATATCCAAGTTTGGATAAACGTTTTGCAAATTCTGTTTTCGCAGGAACGAAGATAGACTTTTCAATGATCCAGAATCTGGTTTTACCAAAATTCTTTCAGAAGAAAGGTGGCATTGAAAATGTATGCATTCTTGAACTAAGTCAGTCTCTAAATCATTAGGATACATTTCTTCCAAGAAAAGGGCTTTTTCCGTAAGGGTTGATGATGACAATTCACTCATTTTGGTCAGAAATGAAAACTTTTCATTGAACCTGTTGTAGGCCTCCTGCCGTTTTTCTAATTCGGATACGAGTCTATCAATGAGGACGAGAAATGTGTTAACCCTGAAAGTATCACTCGCAGTCATTCTCATTTCTTCATCGGGTGTTTCATCATAATTTTTTTTCCTTTTCGGTTGTCTTTTTCCCATGTCTTTTGTATACTGCTTCGACACGCTTAATTCCATCGCCTTTTGTTCGAAATACTTAAAATTTTCTCGTTCAGCTACGAAAAACTTGCAAAGAGATTCGTAAAGATCGGCAACAGTGATCAAATCTACGGTAGAAGCCTGAATTTGAACATTCACTTTGTTTATTCTTTCCAAAAAAACATTCCACACAACAACCATTACCGCCGTTTCCAGTTTTTCTAAATTCAAAAGTATTCCCGTCGCTTCGTTTCGCGTTACAGGCTTTTCGGTACAATCATCCTTGATTGATTCCAAAGTTTTAAGGACTTCGTGCCAACAATCTCTCAAACTTCTACATGCGTCCTCTCTAGCTGACCAACGTGTCAGATTTACTCTCTTTAGCGTTTTCCCTTTCCCGATTTCAGTCATTAATTTTTGCCAGCGCTGTGTCGAACTTACAAAAAAAACGTAGATTTCTTGAAGCAACATGAAGAAGCGACAAGCTTCTGTGCAAGATTCAGCAGCCGCAGTTGCCACTAAATTTAAAGAGTGGGCAGAGCAAGGAACGAAAAAAGCAAAAGGTGCTTGGCTTTGAATTTGAGCCTGTAAGCCATTGTACACACCAGACATGTTCGCGGCATTATCATATGATTGTCCACGACAGTCTTCAATATTTATGCCCAGTGTTTTGAGTTCCGAAATAATGGCAGAAAACATTTCTTCAGCTTTATGTCCCACTGAGGGCAAAAACTTGAGAAATCTTTCACACGGTTCGCCTGTTTCCAAAACGTATCTAATGACGAGGGTAAGTTGGTCCACATGTGCTATATCTGGTGTTGAATCGATGATTAAGGAAAAATATTTCGCCCTTCTTATCTCGTCTCCAATGTGTTTTAAGACTTTATGACCCATCAAGAGAATAAACTCATCGCAAACGGTCTTTGATAAGTAACTGGTACTTCCAGATCCTTGATTCCCAAATCGTTCAATATGACTGGCTAAAAAAGGATCGAATTCAGCTAACAGTTCCAAAATCATACAATAATTTCCGTTATGCGGATCACCGAACTTTTCATTTTTTCCTCTGAAAGCGAGGCCTCTTGAACACAGTCGCTTCACTACGGCAACAACCCTCTTCAGAACGTTTCTCCAATAAGTAATTTCTTCATCAATCTGGACATGCAGTAAATTATCGAGTCGGCCATCAATCTCACTTCTAACTTTCAAACTAAGGATACTAGATTTATGACGCGCAGAGTTTTCATGCTGAGCTACTCGGTGTTCTGCATTTTTCCAGTCATTAAATCCTTCGTTCTCAAACTGAGTCTTATTCTCCAATGGACCGAATGCCAAACAGGGCCCGCAATATACAGATCTTTTACTTTCAGAATAAACCAGCCAATTTCGGTCATTCACTTCATTATTTTTCATTTTTCTTTGGAAGATACTCACTGGCAAGAAACGACGCTGATCAGCATATATTTTTTCACTTTTAGAGAAGTCACAAGACTTGTTTTGATCGAAGCCGTACCTTGCGATAATCTCCCTTAAGGTATCGTTGATTTCCCATAAAGCTGGATCTTTGTTTAGATTTACTGTTGTTTGCACTTGGTCATTACTTAACGTCTGATTCTGATACGCATCTTCAATTGTTATACTTATTGATGATTCCTCTACCGCCTCTACGTCAAAAACATAAATATCCGTTTTTTCAAAAGTAGATGGTTCAACAGATGACTGTTGTTGTTGGGCCGCAGAGTTCAAATCCGTTTCGTCTTTTCCAGACTGTATTGTGTCAGTGCATGTTGTTGAAGTTCCTGGTTTTTCAACACTACTTCCACTTCCACTTAAAAAAAAACTGTNAGTGCATGTTGTTGAAGTTCCTGGTTTTTCAACACTACTTCCACTTCCACTTAAAAAAAAACTGTCAATTTTTATCGTTTTACGGATAATCTGTTTTTGTTCGTCTTTTTTTCATTTTGGCCTTCTTTTTATACTCAGCTCCACTAAGTCGCTTTCTCCCATCACTCATTCCAACAATTTCTTGGATTCCAAGATCTGAAATAAAAAATATTACATTGGGAGTTTTATTTCTCGTACATCCTTTGTTCAGACTTCAGACATTGAATAGTTACCTAACATAAGTACAAGCAATTTATTTAAGTATGATATAACAAAAAAATCGAAATTTATTTGCATAGCTTCCGAAACAGCTATTTATCAAGTTAAATTACGTCTTACTGATTCGTTACGGATGATTTATTGTAATATATTATGATTACTCACCTACTATAAGTTTCTACGCACTGGTGATATTATGCTATGAAATTATTCATACAATCCACGAAACACTTTGAAAAATTACAGCACACAACCAGAAAAAGTAAATACGGGATGGGACTTGCCCGTTTGTATCGCCGGCCGCCGCTCTATATCTATCTATCTCGAGCTCAATGCCACCACACGGCTTATGCCTACAACAGCACGACCACGCTTCGGCTCCCGCGGCGGCCGCGCCGCGCTGGGCTCGTGCAGTCAATTCGGCCAGACACACTTAGCGAACGGTCANGCTCGTGCAGTCAATTCGGCCAGACACACTTAGCGAACGGTCAGTCACTCGTTCCCACGCCGCAACCAAACGCGACTACGCAAATTATAGAAAAATTTAACTAACTGGTGAAACATATTACATGTTGAATTGTTTGTGTGGACCTAATATCATTTAGGTATATAAATATGAATCTTTTTAATTTCTGTAAGACATAAAAAAAAATTGCCCTCAAATTTGCCGCCCCTAAAATCTGCCGCCCTAGGCTCCAGCCTACTCAGCCTGCTGGTAAATCCGCCACTGCCTTAGACCCATTGTTGAAATGTGTGATACGTGTGTTAACCTCTGTGTGATTGAGACTGAAATGTAATTGGTTACCTCTGTGCAATTAAAACTGTTTTTATATTATTAATTAGAAATGATACTGTATGTTGTCTACCATGTGCAAATTAAACTGTAACTGTCCCAAACAGCGAGCCCAGGCTCATTGGGATCTAAAGGAAATAAATAAATAAATAAATATCTGTGATTATGTACGCTAGCACGACTGTTCCCAAAGCTCTGTATATTATTAATTATATACATTTTTTTAAATTTTGCATAGACAAGCAAGAGTATAAATAGCATAATTGAATAAAAATAGCAGTTTCACAAATAATTACATTCACGGAGTATCCTGAATACATAAAGCATACAAGAAACTTTTTCAATCTACTGTTGGCCTGGTCATTTTAATTTAAGAATTAATCTATGGAATAAAATGTCTCGCAACTATTGTTGTTACTTTATTGGTATTGATATCATTATCTACTGTATCAAATGCTTTTTTCAGATCTATAAACAGGGCTGCTGCAGACAAATTTTTGTCCAAGGCACAATGTGATTAATATTCACATCGTTTCTGTATCTGTTAATTAAGCAAGTTATTCGTTAAAATTTTATTTTTAAACGTAATCTAAAATAATATATATACAAAACTAAATTTAAGAATTATATGAATATCCAAAAGATATAGTTATAAAAGACTGGCGTCTACAATTCTGTTAAAAGCTTTCCTCTATTTCTTTGAAATCCAATGTAACAGAAATATTTTAAGTTAACATCTCCTCGTAATATTATTCGGTGATGTGATGCCATGCACCACAAATTATTTTCATGCAGGGGCCTACATGAATTCGAGACGAAACTTATATAACGATTTATTAGCGCTCTTTGTGCGGCAGTATTGTAAGCTTCCAAGCGGTTCGTCTTTCGAGCGGCAGATGGCAGGTGTGTAGCTACGGAGTCGTCGCCATCTATACAATCACTATCAAACTACGTACTAAACACCACGGTAGGGACCCTGTTTTAGTTAACTAAAATTTAAAATACGAAATGAATACGTTAGCAGTTGCTATTTGATAAATATAAATGATCTGTAATTATAAACTAATGCTTTAGTCCGTTGTATTGGATCATTTGGCTGTTATAGCATTACAATTAATCAGACGTTGCAAATAGTTAAGTTATTCCGTCATAGATGACAGCACAATAGAACACATCTTAATTTTCTAAAATTACTGAGATCATTGTTTGTCTTCAACGTTTCAGGCCCAAACTTATGATTTGGATTATTTGTAGAATTTTAAAAACTGATTGGGTTTAAGTGATATTTGTGGTGAAACTGGTTTACAGTTTTATTTACGTATTTCATTAGCATGATTAATTTTTAATGAATTGATTTACCATATTAAGTGAAGCTAATTCATAAATAATGTAAATCAACCGGCATTCTATGTCAAGTAACAATAAACAACAATGTTTGGTTAAAAAGAATAAAATTGTAATGAAAAGATTTTGCGTGGTAATACCGTTTGCTTATGTTAATCGCGTATTTCATAGGTACTATTTCTTGCATAAACAAATTTTCTGTCAGAATTAGGCCTAATCCACAATAACTGGCTCGCGAACCATGGTCCGCGGACGCCTAACTGCTGATTGGTGCACGTGACCCTCTGAAGTCACAACTAGCCGTCCCAATGTCTCACGATCATTCGCCAACTTCAACTTTCGTCCGCAGACGCATGCGTGGACGTGTTCCAAATTGTTTGTTTTGATTACATTTCATCGCGCGTAAACGGTAAAAGTAAATAATGCAGTATTGATGTCGAAGCATGAAGACTGAAAATATAAAACTCGCTATTTGTTCAAAGCAATAAACTTCAATCTCGCAGCCACGAACGAAAACGAAACTATAATAAATAAGAATACAAATATGTACTGACAAGAGCAAAACAAATAAATTCAAATGACGTTAAAATTAAAGTAAAATCAATATATACTCACACAACTCAAATTAGAAAACAAAATTAAATAAGCCAAAAATATTAATATTTACGAGTAATCGCATACAATTTATTGACGTGCCGATTAGGGTGCACTCTAGTTTCAGTGTCTGAAAACTGAGCTTCGGACGGCGTCGAATTTGATGCACTCTGGTGCCAGTGTCCGAAAGCTTAGCTTTGGACGTCGCTATTGTAGATACGCAAGTTGGGACATGTCTCCGCGGACGAAGTAGTTTCGCGTACCATTCGACCGCGGACGAGATATTGTGGACAAGGCCTCAATCATCCCATCAAGCCATCAAATTATCATTATTATTACTATATGGGTATTTACGGAACAAACTTACTGAAAAGTTAGAGTAAAATAATTCACGGAATACTTCAGCAAATATGTCTGCTGCTCTTTACTTAGTATTTCGCCAAGCGAGGTCTTAGCGCCAGTGAAGGTGAAACGAAGTATGGAGTAGCGTCGGAATGCAATGGCGGGGGAAACAAGAAAACCCTGAGAAAACTCGCTGGCCAACGGTAACGTCCACCATGTTGCCCACATGCGAAAAATGGAGATAATCACACTAGGTTCGCCTTGTTGTGGTGGGGGGGTTTCTGACTACTACACTTCTGCGGCCCCTACTTGGCGTGTTATTTATTTCATTACTCTTCGGTACTTTTTCTTTGTTATATAGAGTGTCATATCCCCCTTTTTTTCCATCCCTTAACTGTAAAGAAGCAGAACTTCTCAAATACATTAATTTAATGGTGTTTATCCTTAGAAATAGAATATAGTTATAATTTTTAAAAATAAAATTATTTAAAACTTATTTTCTTCCCAAAAATAAATATTAAAATAATTTGTAATATAGTAGCCAAATTTGTTTTTAGTAGTACTGCAAAGCGTCATTTGAATTCATCCTAAATTATTAATATCACAAATAACCAAAACGCGAATTCCAACATACTTAGTATTGTGTTTTGCGCATGGCTCAAGAGATATGCAAACTTTTGGAAACATAACTGTCAAATTCATGTGATGAAACAATTCTTAAAATGACGTTTGCTTACATTCACTCTTTCAAAAGACTCGTGATTTTAATAATGCGTGTGTATATGTGTGTACATTTATGTATGAATTCATACATGTGTGTACGCACATAATATACTAATCACAAATATGGTCGTTAGATTAAAATTATGTTATCATGGAGCAGAATATATCAATAAATATATTTGTAATATAAACGGTCGTGCTAATCAATAGTCCAAGGCACGTGGTTTTTATGTCCGACTCGTAAAGTAGTGGTTCAGTATTAGTTCTCAAGAAATTGAATACTGCGCACACAATCGTTTATTCCCCCATGTGTTTCATGCAGATGGCACGTTCCTCAAAACACAAAATAAATAATCTTGTCTAAAACTTTCACGTCGTTAGTTACACTGTTGTCATACAAAATTTCACGTAACAAAATTTTTGACTGTGGAAATATAACTATGCGTTTACAACATGTGTGTAGCAGTACTTTTTAAACGAACCGGAATAAAGCATACAGGTTGTATCGAAATTAGATCGACAAACTTCGGCAGCAGGATCACGAAAAAAGAAGGGGGAAACTTATATACAATCTATGGTCTAAAGTGAATCTTAAGGGTGGTACACATATTTGAAGTTAGACCTGAAACACTAGTTTATTACAAATACAAGGTAAAATATTTAAGATGGAACACTGAGCTTCTGGATAACGTGCAACGGAAGGAAGCTATGTAAACAACACAACACCTGTCTGTCGCTGTCTTCAATTTATTTCATGGATATAATCACTGGTACCACCCACATTTCGAACTAATCTCCATGAAGCTGTAGCAAACTTATTAATCTGCAGGTCACAATTAACTTTACACATTAAGCAGACACTCAGTACTCAGTCTTAAAAATAATTTCTTCAGTATTTGTAACAAACTTGTGCTTCAGGCCCAACTTCAAAGATATGTACCGCCCTTACGATTCACTTGTTCTTTTTTTTTTTGTGATTATCTTGCTGCAGAAGTTTGTCGGTCTAATTTAAGATACATCTTGTATAAGAATAGTCTAAAAACTATATAAAACAGCGTGCACGAGATAATGTAAGTAGAATGAATGCACTCACGGTACGGGAGGAAGGCTGCGGTGGCTGATGCACTTCATTGTAATCGGCACGTATAAATCACGCCAGGCGCTGCTAGAGCGGCAGGCAGATAGCTGACACACGCAACACGTTGCTTGATTTAATGCGACAGGAGATGGTCTGCCCTGCCACGTGCTCCTGACGCTCTAAGACTGAGCGGCGTTTACGAGTTCAACGTTCGCCGCAAAATATACTCCGTCGATCAGTCATAAGACTTGTCTCATCATTGTAAAATATAGTTATAACCAGTCATTCAAACTAAACTGTGGCGCAGTGGGTGTTAGATGCATATATATCGGATGTGTGGGAACTCGCGAATACGGAATGCGGCATACGATTCAATGGTAAAATGCAAGGTGAAAATACCTTCAGGTGAAAGTGCATTTGAGGAATAGTTTCTGAGACAAACGACGTGAAATGTGACGAAGGAAATCTAATGCTATTACGCACGCGCACTCGCTTTACAAACATTCACAATAGTTGTTCAAAGTTGGCTCCGCGCATTGCTGTGCGTTTTTCGGCGAGTGTGATGCGTGCGCCCTGCACACGGCCAAGCATGGGGATGTCGATCGTGTTGGTAGCAGCATGTAGCCGCGCGATGACGTTCTTTAAAAATTATGGCCACAGGAATATCCAAAGTGCCATAACGTAACGTTTACAGCTGAAATTTTAAACCCAGGTTTGAAAAAATACGTCGTTTACTTAACAAATCTGAGCTCGATGTCTCATGTACCCATTCACAACAAACTTACAGTTCGGAGTAATAATCCATCAGGACACGATAGTAGATGTTGAAGGAATACTTGTAATTATTATTCATAGCAAAATTAGAAACGAGAATTATTAAAAAAGTAAATTCGTGCTAAGATTGTGTTTTTACTTGTAAATGTTTTTCGTTGTAGTCCACACATTTCAGAGTTCTGAACACGACAAAGGTTATTTGCATGACATGTCTCGTGGAGTGACGTGCATAAAAACTGGGAAACAGCCTTCTATCAGTTTGAATCTTCAGTTACCAACTGAATGTAAAGAGAACTGGTTTATCAGGAGTTTTTAATGGCTGGAATGTAGTATTATCTGGAAGATTCGTAGAAACAGAAGACTTGTTGCATCAGCGGCTATTACGGCAGAAGACATTACGCATGGAGTTCCTATTGTAAACTGAACCTAAAGCTTATAATAAAGTAATTATCTGCACTTGGATTTTTGCCCTTATTCTTGGAGTCTTCTATTTAACATTTTAAAACAAATTTTTACTATTTTGAATAATTTAAATTGAACTAATGTTTTAAATTTATGCCATTAACTTTGTGAAATAAAATAATGAAAACCGGTTAGTGTTCGTAGTAAATAGTTGATACGATTTTAAAGAATATTGCGCAACAAATGAACAATCTTACAGAAAACTAGGCGAAAGTGATTACGATCAGTAATATTTTTTAAGTCGTGATATCAAGTTCAGAAACCATAATAGGGAAACTGGGAAAGTGAAACCGTGGCCAGACCTTGGTATAGCAGACATTTCTGATACAAAAGGTGTTTTAGTGATTAGTTCTCTATGATTCAACCTTCAGGAAGAACATAGAACGTGAAAATGATGTGCACTCATTTGAAAGTTTCATATCCTACTCCAGGATGAAGTCGAGAATAAATTCAAATATCTGAAATCGAGATCTCGTCGTTTAACGTTGACGTTATTAAAGACATTCTTGCATAACAAACTTAGTAAATTTTGCATTCCATTTAGTAAAAAAAAGTGAAAGTGTGTACACATTATTTAAAGGCACACCTTGCGAAAAGTTTTATGACGATTACATTATTTTGAAGTTAATACAAAACTATATGGTGTTGTTTGCAACGATTGATTCTTTCAGTTAACATATTATTCTGGCAGACAGAATTCCATCTGAGACACTTTCTCTAACATTTACAAGAAACATATATTTGGAAATACCTTCTAGCGCGCACACAGCACTTGCACCGCAGGTTATTAATATTTTTTTTTTCAAATTATTTTTCGTGTCTTAAAACGCAGACACAGTTAGTTTTTTTAAATTATGTACATGAATAGCTTACACACAGAGTAATAACTTAGCCTGCGTACCAGTACATCTACTTTCTTTTTAAAGAATTTCAAAAGAAGTTCAAAAATATACAAATATAAATCAAAAGTTAAAATTTAATATTAATGACCGTGTTTGAAAAAGAGAGATACTAAACATACAATAAGGTTGGGAGTATTATTAACAGTAAACTCAACTGAAAGCACCATTTCAGAAATTAGTGAAGCTCTGCAGAAGATAATAAATTATCGCTGTGACTGAAAAGTTGAAGCACTAATATTCACGACAGAAATATGAGATGAAAGTGACGGTCTTCATAGAGTCATAAGTTTAGAACCTTTAAACCTATTTCCATCATACTGTTGTAGCATCAAGGTACACATGCGGTAGACATGCATTAAACATTTTGGTGGCAGGCTCATTGTTTTTTTTTTAGCGCTTAAGTTTTGGTTGGGTTGGAAATAGGCCACACTTCAGTACGATACCCGTTGTTTCTGAGGCTATCTATTAGAACGCACAAAAACCTGCAGAGAGATGTATGTAAAAGAAAACAGACGCCATTTGGTTGATGCAACCGACCTTAATCTTACTGATCCTGCTGTTCGTGGATAAAACCCAGCTGACACGTTTGGCCGACTGACCAGCACAACGTAGAACCGTCAAGCACAATTTATCAGAACAGTCCGATTGTCGCTAGGCATAAACCTAGAGGAAAATTTATGCACTCACATATTATATTTTATTAATTAATTAAGTCGTGTAAGTAGTTAAGCAATACAAACATTCCACAGTTATTCTCTTGAAAATTGAAAAAAATATGCGATTCTTTGAAAAGTTATAATACTGATATTCAAAGATGTATAAATTATTTAGTTCTTATAGAAGTTAATTCAAAATTAATTTTTATGTTTCGGCAATTTTAATAATAGTTTAAAGAGGATCTATGACACCCAGATGTTAGGTGTGTACTATCATCACAGAGTTACTTGGTACTTGACTTGTAGTGCTCAACCGAATATTTTGTTGAAGTATCTGTCCTGCGTTCTGAACTGATATTTGACATCACCTCCTTTTTAGCCTACTTTCCGAAGGATAGAAAGGCTTATGATATCACTTTCCTGTGTGTGTGTCTGTGCGTGTGTGTGTCCCCACTTTCAATTTTAAAACTCTTCAACGGAATTTCACCAAACTTGGTACACATAAATCTCTTAGCAATGAAACCTGACACTTATAGATTTCAATCGACCACTCCTGCCACTTATTTTCAAAATGGCGGCCGTTAAAAATGTTTTGGTGATGTCATATCTTGGGAACCATTCAACCGAGTTTAATCAAATTTTGTACGCTAGCAGAGCATTGTGTAATCATTAAATTTGGGATGGATATTGTTGTTGGTCCGCTATTTTGCAAGAGAGCACCAATTAAGAAAATAAAGATTTTTACATTTTATCTTGAAAACTATTCGACCGGTTATCACCCAATTTGGCACGTAAGTAATACTATGGTAGGCCATGTAAACTTTTGTTATTGAACTTGATTAGTAACTTATTTTAAAAATGATGGCCATATAAATGTTTTAAGTTTATTTGGTATATCTACCATACCATTTAACCAATCTCGACCAAATTTTTTATACTGAAAGTATATATATCACAAACATCATATATATCAACAAATGACCACTTTTGTCAGATATTTTGGAAGATAGCGCCATACGAATAAATAAAGTTACTATGTCATAACTCGGTAAATAATTAATTAAGTCCTACTAAATTTGGCAAACACTAGTACTGATGCAGATGATGTTAAGTGATATGTTTTAAGCATGCCAGACACTTATTTTCAAAATTGCGTTCATATAGCCATTTTAGCGTAGAATACTATGTCGTCAAAACCATGTTATCATTTCCAATTTAACTTTGTATGCTGGCAGTAGATATTACAACTATCAAAAGTATCTACATGGAGCATCTCTTGTCCTCCATTTTGCAATATAGTGCCACATAGATAAAATTTGTTTTCTGTTATATTTCAGAAAAAAATTGGCAAATTCGTACCAAAATTGGCAAACACATACTACTGCAGCAAATGGTTTAGACTGGTATGTTTTATGAAGGTCAGGCACTTTCTTTTTTTCAAAAATGGTGGCTATATAAATATTTTACCATAGTATATTTTACTAACTAAACAAATTCGAACTTAATTTTGAATGCTGTCAGTGCCTATTACAACCATCAAATTTGTCTACGCATAACCTCATTTCTCTGCCATTTTATAAGATAGCACTATCAATAAAAAATATTTATTTTATCTCGTATCTCGGGAAACAATAAACCCACTCTTTAAAAAATTTGACGAAGATGTACTGTGGTAGGACATAATACTAAAAGTATTTTTTTAAAGTAGGACACACTTATTTTCAGAATGGCGGCTATAAAATCATTTTACATTTGTTGTGATATCTATGAAACTATGTAATCTATTTTAACTTAACTTTTGATATTGACGGTATAGAATGATCGAATTTTCTACTACATTACTTTTTTGTCCTCCATTTATGAAGATCAAAAAAATGAAAATTATGGAGGTTTGATGCCATGTCTCAAGGATCAACCAACCGAATCCCACCAAATGCTACACTGTAATACTTCAAATAAATTTGTACCAAATAGTGCACACCATAAATGCTACAGAAGGCATTGTAAACTTTGGTGATTTAAATGGATCAGAAAACGATGTTTAAAATGGCAGTTTTATAAATAATTTAGGCAAGTTTGACATTTATATCAAACAATTTAACCAAATTCAACCAAAATTTGTATGTGGACAGTATACATTAGAAGCATCGTATACAGATCCTCTTTTTTGACAATTTTGTACAATAGCATCAAATAAAAAAGTTTGTTTTTTATGACACCCCAGGGACCAAACAACCTATTTCCATCAAACTATTCTCACAATTTGCACTACGGCAGGCCGTATAAACTTACATGTTTTATATGGCTTAGTAGCTTATTTTGAAAGTAAAGGTCATGTTAATATTTTAGGTTATTAATCCCTATCATTCGAAACATTAGACTGATAAAATCCGAAGTTTATGCTCCTAATCCAACTTCCGTAATGCAACGGATTGCACGCTAGCTTATAGTACGAGGTTTTCTGGGTTCAAGTCCCGGGTAAGGCATGTGTGTGTATTTTGTAATTGTCTCATTACTGTTGCATAAATTTCTGGTTTCATTTCTAGTGTTATCGCTTTCAAAGAGAAGTCAAGTCCTACCTACCAACTCAGTTTTTAAGAACCTATTAAAAAATTAATTGCACCCATGTTGAGGAAAGTAAGCTCATTAGTTAAATCAGTAGCTTCTTGTTTCTATTTATGTCTTCCCTATTGTGGCTCACGAACTAAACAACGAATATTAAAGTCTAAGAAGCTGACCTTCCGTGGCGTAGTCGGTTGCTGCACCGCCGGTCTGGGGTTCGGGAGGTTCTGAGAAAGAATCCCAGATAAGGCATGGGTGTTAGTTTAAGTTAGGTCATAGTTTAGTTTATTAGCCGTCCCCTGATAAGCTTCCAGGCAAACACTGGGTGACGTTAATAAGCCCTTTTCAATTCAAATTAAAGTCTATGAATACTTACACTGACCAATTTCGTAAGTTACTGATACAATACAGACGTGGACCATAATTTCCTAGCAATTAGCCTTTCAATACCGCAAACCACATTCTGCCAAAACTAGTCACTGCTACCGGATTTTTCGAAACAGGCTACATTTTGATTACACTCACGATACGCTACTCCCTTTCGCGTTTAGAAACTGCGATTATACAACTTTGTCAGTTAAATAACTTCAAGATGTAAAACTAATTTGCCTGAAAAATGACAGGAAAAAAAAAGTAGTTCTATTACGTATTACAAGTTATAAACATCTATAAATTTCTGCTTCGCATGTTTTGCAAGACAGCTCCATCAAAAGCAATGAATAGTAATGAGATACATACGGCAAACGAATACCAATTATTTAGCGGCGTATTTCTTTTTTTCCTTAATAACAGTTTGTTAGTTTATTTGTAGCTTTAGCCCGTACGTTCGCAAAGTCAAAAGTGCTGGCCCCACACATCGCTGCGCAGACTACGTATAGTTATGATGTAGTTTTGCAGTCCCTTACCTAGACGTATATTATGTTTGTAGTGTAAACAAAATCTTCTCTTTATTGAAAGTGCAACAAACCGGACAGCTGCGTATACACTATGTACGGTACCGTCGCAGTATGTCGCACTGTACTTCCTACATTTTCTTAAAGCTTGCCGTGAACTGGCATGCGCGCAATAGACCCGCGTGTGTTTGCTACGTGCCCTTGCAACGAAAACAGTATAGTCTATTTGCGGTTTCTTCACACTTCTTGAATCAAAACCTTTGAATAATCACCCCATATATCACGTGTTCTGTTATTTCCTAAATATGCCGTGTATCACAAGCGTTTTATACCTCTGATCATGCAATTATCTTATTTTTTGTTAGTTTATGTTTTACCTGTATTTTATTTATAAATTATAATAATTAGTTTATAATAAATATGAAGAAAAACAGTGAGAAAACATGTGTGTTGGTGGCGCCCAGTAAGAAATAGTTCTCACGCAAAATAACATTACAACTGAGCGCGAACGAATTCGGTGCGTTGACCTTTGGTGTAATTTTCTAGACTTAAATAAGCTTAGTTCACACGAGGCAGAGGAATATCCTGGAAGTAGCACTTTAGCAGGTCTTCAGAGAAGTGTGAAGTAACCGTGAAAGGATTATAGCGCCTTACGTTGCGCGTTTCTTGTTATTTTTCAGCTCGATTATCCTTTGTTAATACACGCGGATGAGAAGGTTTTGAAAATCCTTTAAATTTAAATTCCTCTTGAGCCAAGTATTTTATATAATTTTAGTTACCAAATTTTGTTCTTTACAAGTTTGCGTTGTGCACTCAACTTTGCGCAATGAAAGCACACAAAAAAAACAGTCGTAATCATTACTCCTCTCGCAGGACGCTCGATCCGCCAAAACCTCAGACACGACAGACAATTTATCTTGGGTAATCGAAAAAATCCGCAAAAAAATAGTTTCTAGTATACCTACTGAAGCAGATATCTACAATCAATCAGCTGATTTCCTATACATTGCCTATGACCTATGCTGGGCTGACCTATGACTGGGCCTATGCTGAAATATGTTAACACGAAAATTTCGTAATGACAAACAATATCAGTAGAACCCAACTATTCTGTAAATCAGAACAATTTCACGTCACAGCAAACACGAGTAAAAAGGACTTGCCTCCACGAAGAAAGTGACTATGCATTCTCATATCTCGTGCAAGCGATGGTGAGATTGATTGCGTCTTGCCATGGCTGAAATTTCATTGGTCGAATCGCGATCTATTGAACATATGTCTTTCAATTAGAGTACCGACAAAGGGCGCCGCCTACCTGGAGCTATTCAGAGAGTTTGGGGTTCGGAAGCAAGCAAGCAATAAGGGCGACAGTGACACGCGCACCTATTGACCCATCACCCCTACACGCAAGATGCTGAACTGGCTTGCAGTTTCCGCCGTCCTGCTGTAAGACACATTAAGGGGTAATTATCCTCGCCATCTTGAATTTACGTATTTTCCTCCACAAGCCAATTTTCGGAGTTAATATTAAAAAACCAAGTTAGTCAAGACATAGGGAACATCTTAACAGTTATTTAGAAATCCAACTTATTTTTCTTACATGATTAGTTTCATATCTGTAACCGTAATCAAATATTGCCAAGTTATTTACTACTTACTAATTGAAACGGTACATATTTCAAATAATTTGTTAAGTAGTCCTCTATGTCATGTCATAGCTTTATTTTTTATATCTTGTCATAAATTTTCATTACAAAAATTTGTAAGAAAACTCGAAGAATGGAAGTTGACCGACTGGTTGGAAGTATTTCCCACGTCAGAGGCCTAGAAGTATGGAAGCGCTAAGGGTGACCCAAACATGCGCATTACGCCTCATCGTAGCCTCTAAGCGCAAATCACTGAACTGGTGCGCAGTATTCCCATCGTAACGCGCCTCTATGATATTTTCAGCGGTTACCATATAATTTAAGTCGTAATGTTAAAGGCTAACGTGTGTTGCAGTAGTCAATACATTTTTAAGATTCTGCACAGGGTTGTTCGTTGCATCATTTGTTTACACACGTGTAACATTTCTTTAACACCATTCTTAATCAATATCATTCAAGCACGGTGAGTAGTTTCGTAATACGCCATTTTCTGTCGAAGTTCTGCACACCGTTTGGTGACCTGGGTAAGCGGCCATCTTAAGTGGTGATCCTATCATTTTATTGTAAGACCTTATAACAGTTTCGCATGTTTCCTACAAGCAAATTATGATATACAGCAGTGAGAAAAACCAGTATTTACCAATGTTGGAGGGCTAGGAAATAACATTTCTACTGTGCATGTTGTATCGAGAGCCTGATGCGTCCCTTGCATTAAGTGTGTTTTTTCATACCGGTACTATGGAAACACGTTTAGTTGTTTCGTAAAATAACTAACACGGATTTAAAACACTTAGCAACGCAATCGAAGCGCCAGGTGGGTGGCGCCTTTAACAAGTTCCGTCCCGAATTAACTTACAAGCTCAAGTGTTGCATTCCGGGAATGTTTTGGTGTGGCCTGTACTTGTGCCGAGCGTGTTCTCACATCCAGTGAACAATATGCTGCGTGTTCGGTGTCATCATCATTGACCATTCGCAAGCAAGAGCAGCAGAAACTTTGGCACATCAGAATACTCACAAGGGCAACGCCCGAAACTCGGAGCACTGATTATTTTCTGTGTACAGTGCCGGTTATAAATATGCTTAATTTGCAACGTGCCTAGATCGTGGACATGGTGACTCAAAGGGTTAAGGGTCGGTTTCACCCTTTTTGCAGAAATGAGTAGTTTTCGTGTCGTAGTTTGTTTCAGAGGTATTATTGGAAATGTTCAATTTAAAAAAAAATTATTATTTACTAGTTGTTTGACAAGTTTGTATCAAATTTTCACCATGTGTTATTTCCTGCTTGCAAAAAGACAAGAATTTATTGATAAAATATAAATATTTTCTCGACTTTTTACAATAAGCAGATAGCATATTGTAACGCGTTTGCTGCTTCGCATCACGCGAGTGAGTGGAAGTGAAAGGCAGCAGTTATATGAAAGTAGCGGTAGCAAGTCGATGGAATGTTTTGAATTACAGCCGAGCACAAAAACCAAGAGCCACTTAACTATCACCAACACGATAATCCTTTTGCGGCGTGCGCTGCTGACATTGGTTATATTGAGTTTCGGTATTTATCTAAAGAATGTTCTAGTGGGTTGCTGCTGCCCTAGTTTCTATAAGTGTGACTCGGGGTGCATCGCACTTTCCAGGTCAAGACCAGAAGAGTATAAAAAGCACATTGGGCCTCCAAGTCATTGTTATTGAATGGATGAGCGACTGAGTTTCAGCGATAGACGACGAGCGGCGAGGGAAGTGAAAAGCGGAAAAGAAATCTGAGACTGCGAGTATCAAGCAGTGAAGTGTGCGGCTGGCAGGCTGGACTATTGGACTGGGTGCGTGAGAGAAAGACACTGCAAATGATGGCAACAGAGAGTCTGAAAGTGTGTTGTTGATGAGTATGAGTTAATTGACTACAACCAAACGGAGACATTAAGAAAGACGTTAGTTAGAGTAAAATAAAAATATACATAAAATATTGAGCTCATTGAGAAATAAAAAGAGTAATAGTTGATATAGATAGATTATTGCTGTAAATAATAGCTGTGTAAATAAATTAAAACAGAATTTAATTATTTTATTTATATTTAGACCGCCATGCCTTACGAACTCAGATACGCCCCTCAGGCGTCCATGTAACACTGGTGTCAGAATTGGAATGGAGGCATTTAATTGTAAATTAAATAAAACAGTAATGATATTTATAGAAATTAATTTACTGTAATAGTTGTAGGCCGCAAAATTAAGACTGTTTTGTACAACCATCGCGGTTAATGTTAACTGTAACAACGTCTGCAGAACTGGAAGCACTGTGACCATTAATTGAGGGGCTATGTAGCCAGATGGTTAGTGTGAGCGCAACTGTAAATAGCTTGAAAGAAGATGTAAATAACCAAGTTACTTTCGTAAAAAGAAGTTTGAATGAAACTGTAAATATCCAATTTAGTTCTGTAATTGAAACTGTAAACATTGTAAATGAGAATGTAGACAAGAAAATAGATCATGTAGTTAGGAAAATAGACACAGTAAATAAAAATGTTGACAGGAAAATAGAATGCATTAGCGAGTTAGAGAATGAAAGAGTTGACTATGTAGCCAAGAAGATTGATAGTGTCAATGAAAAAGTGGGCAGTGTAAATGAACGGATTGATAGTGTCGATAATTAAGTGAAACAGGGAATAAATGCAATGAAGAAGCAGATGGAGGTGTTTCTTCAGCAATGAAGTTCCACTACCAACACACCGGCAGCCGACAAAAGTGAGGAAGCAGTACAAGTTGTCACCAACACAGCAACCTCGGAAGATGGTCAGCAGCTCTGCAGCATTGGTGTCGCCTAGCCTGGAGTGGGGACGGGGGCTCAATTAAGCTTGCCCCTTACGATGACCAGACTTCTTGGAGGGAGTACCAGTACCAGTTTGAAATATTCGCCACCCTGAATGGCTGGACAGTCGAGCAGCGGGCTTACTACCTCGCAGCTGTACTAAGAGGCCCCGCACTGAGCATACTACAATATCTACCAGAGCGACATCGACTGGAGGACCCCACACTTGTGTCAGCCTTGGAGCTACGTATTGGCGACCGATACCTGTTACATGCTCACCATACCCAACTGCGAAGCCGCACCCAGCAACCAGGGGAGCCACTGCACGAGCAATGGCAAGATATCGTGCGGCTGTCTCAACTATCTCTGGAAGAGTGCTCCGAGGAGGCGCGCAACATTATTCCAATCGGCTTCTTAATCGATGCCATCGCTGACACAGAGGTACAGCAAGCAGTACGTTTGGCTGCACCGCACAACATGCAGGACGCCCTAGCCCGAGCATTGGCGGTGGAGTCAGCAAGACATGGGGCCACACCCCGACGTCCAGTACGCGCAGTGATGCTGAACGAAGAAGACGAAGACAGATTAACGAAGACACTGAAAGAGTTGCAGACGACTATGAGGGACATTGCATCCAGGGTCCGTGCTACAGAGCCTCGTCGCCCCCACCCAAATGGCCAGAGTGCTGGTCATGTGAACAGCCGGGGCACCTGAGAGCCTACTGCCCACAACAGCAGCAGCCATGGCAGAAGAAGAAGCAGCAACGGGAAAAGAGGCAGCGAGAGGTAGGTGAGAATACAGCACATTTGGAAAAGTTGTAAACACCGATCTTAGGGTGCGAAGGTCGGTGACTGCTGTAGGGAAGGTCTCAATGTTCTTACATGTACAGTCGGTGAAACAGGAATGTGATGCAATACTGGTGGAGGGGAGTCTGAAGGATTTCCCTTGCCAGATGGTCGTCGACACTGGGGTGACCATAACAGTAGTAAGACCAGACATCCTCGGGCCTTCCTCCCCCCCCCCCAAGCGAGCTATCA
>NQII01002326.1:304683-367692 GCA_002778355.1 Clitarchus hookeri
AAGCGAGCTATCATCCGACAGCATGGAACGATGCTATTTGACTACAGCAACCGGTGAGGCCACACCAGTAAGAAGTAAGAGGAAAGTGATCTTGAAGCTTGGTGACCTTAGCATAGAGCACGATGTTTACATAACAGGAATAGAGGATTAACGTATTTTGGGGCTTGATGTACTATACAGGCTGGGGTATCGATACTCTGAACTGTATCGATACTTCTGTATCGATACTCTATTTGGAGTGGTACGGGTAGGTAGGGCAGAGAAATGGTCACGTCAACACATCATGATTTGTTATCCCCAATTAGCTGCCCAGTAGTATGTGGTCAACCCACTGTGCTGACCGCTTCTAGTGAAATGGTCATTACAGGCAGATGTCAAGGGAAATTTGTCAGGCGTTTGGGTCTAATTGAGCCAGCAGAGAGGGTTGGCATCCTGCCAGGTAATGCCAATGTAGCAAAGGCTCTAGGGTCTCCTAATACTGTTAGTTTTTCAGTTAGAATGATAAATTTGTCCGATAGTGCCATTCGTCTTGAAGAGGGGCCCATGGTCGGCATTTGCAAGCAGGTTAAACAGGTAATTCCAAATGTTTCAGAAGATTCTAAAGTAGAACAAATAGAATGTTCTCTACCTGAAGTACTGGATGAACTGCTAGTACGAACAAAATAACATCTTAACTGGTGACAGGAGAAGACTGTCTCCAAGTTACTGCAGAGAAAGAGGGATGCCTTCTCGTGTGGACCAGATGACCTTGGAAGGAGTAACGTGATCTGCCACCACATTGGTACAGGAGATGCCAGGCCCATAAAGCAGCCACCAAGATGACTGCCACTAGATTAGCATGAGTCAGTTGAGGGAATTCTGAAGGAAATGAAGGATCTAGATGACATATAACCATCAGTTAGTCCACGATTATCCCCCATAGTTCTTGTTAAAAAGAAAGCTGCCTCTTTGAGGTTTTGTGTAGATTACCGCCAGCTTAATAATGTGAAAAAAATACTCTTATCCACTTCCAAGGATAGATGACATATTAAACAGCCAAACAGGTTCACAATGGTTTCATACTTTGGATGTGAAGTGTGGGTACTGGCAGTACGAGGTGGCTCCAGAGGACCAAGATAAGACAGGAGTTTGTTTCCAAAGGAAAGGAACCTGACATTTCAAAGTTATACCTTTTGGGCTATGTAATGCCCTTTCTACTTTCGAACGCCTGATGTAAAAAGTTTTGCCTTTAGATATCTGACAGGTTTACCGAGATGGCATTGTGGTGACAGAAAGGACATTTGAAGATCACCTGTCATGCTTAGACTCTGTATTTCAGGAAGTGGCCGCAGTCAACTTGAAACTGGTTCCTAAGAAGTGCCACCTGTTCCAAAAGAAAATAAATTTATTGGGACATGCAGTGTAGGCCGATGGAATTGATACAGAATTCGAGAAGACCAAAGCAATAAGAAATTGGCCGATACCAACTGACAAAACTGAAGTGAGACCGTTTTCTGGAATTATGTGCCTATTACCATCGAGTTGTACCTGGCTTCGCCACGATCACCGAGCCACTACATGAACTGACAGGGGTGAAAAGAATACTTCATTGGACCATTGAGTGTGAAAATGCTTTTAGTAAACAAAAGAAAATTCTCATATCTCCAACAGCCCTGGGTTTCTTGAAAATTGAGGATGTATTCATTTTGACACTGATGCTAGTGATATAAACATTTGAGCTGTGTTATCTCAGGTTCAGGATGGGAAGGAAAGACCACTAGAATACTTCAGTAAGGTATTGCATAAGCACGAGAGAAATTACTGCGATACATGCAGGGAGCTTCTGGCTTTGGCGAAGGCAATTTCACACTTCCATCCCTACCTTTATGGTAGACATTTTATTCTACGAACAGTCCATGCTTCATTATGCTGGCTACTAAATTTCAAGAACCCCGAAGATAAAATAACCCTGTGGATACAGCCTCTTCAAGAGTATGACTTTGAAATACAGCACAAATCTGGACGCCTTCACAGCAATGCAGATGCACTTTCTAGAAGACCATGTGAGCCATTCTGTCGTCATTTTGAATGCCAGGAAGACGAGAGCGGCGAATCACTGAAGGTACAGAGGACAAAAATCCAAGGTTCTTTATCTTGTGATGGGTCACCTACTTAAAGTGATGAGGATATTAGGAAATACCAGCTGAATGATCCCACTTTGCAGCCATTACTAAAGTGGAAAGAAGCTGGCTGTCTGCCAATGGGAAGAAATATCTTGTCTGAGCGCACCAGTCAAAGCATACTGGGCACAATGAAATTCCCTCGTACTGAGGAGTGGTGTACTTTACTGAAACTGGAAAAGTAATGATTGATAACACACACACTTACAGTTGGTTCATCCAGAATGCTGGGTTACAGAAATCTTAAAGGAACTGCATAATGTGGCAGCCAGTGGGCACTTTGGTGTTAATAAGACCATTGAGAGAGTTAGACTGAGATTCCACTGGCTTCATTGTCAGGAGGATGTTGAGAAGTGGTGCTGATTGCGCGACACCTGCACTGAGAGGAACGGCCTACGGACCAGGGAACAAGGTCACCTACATAAATACAATGTTGGAGCACCATTCAAGAGGACGGCCGTAAATATTCTGGGACCCTTGCCTATCACAGAGAGAGGTAATCGGTATCTCCTGGTGGCCCAAGATTACTTTACTAAGTGGTCTGAGGTAATTCCCCTCCCAAATCAAGAAGCACGTGCTGTGGCCGATGCACTTATAGAGCATGTCTTCTCGAGGTTTGGGGTGCCACTATAACTCCATTCCGATTAGGGAAGAAACTTTGAGGCTGTGGTGTTCCAGGAGGTAACAAAGATTCTGGGGATGAAAAAGACTAGGACTACAGCCTTACACCTTCAGTCGGATGGAATGGTCGAGAGACCTAACCACACTCTTGAGCAATACCTGTCGATCTTTGTGGTAGACAACCAAAAGGACTGGTATTCAAAGGAGCCATTGTATCTTCTTGCTTACCGCTCAGGAGTTCACGAGTCCACAAAGGTAACACTATTAAGGATGCTGTTTGGAAGAGAGCTGCGTCTCCCTAGTGACCTGCTTTTTGGACGACCGATAGAAAAGGAAGCTGCAGCCCCTGATAATGCTAGCGAATTACATAACAGACTTGTTGGCATTCATGATTTTGCTCGACAGCACCTCAGAATAAATAGCGACAGGATGACGTGGTACGTTAGTAGAATGTCGGGCGAGGTATTTCAAGAAGGACAACTGGTGTAACTGTACAACCAAAAGAGGAGAAAAGGCACTGCCCTTAGCTACAGAAATGTTGGGAAGGCCTCTACAGGATTCTGAATAGGATCAATGATGTGGGTTTTCAGATTTTTCGTGAAGACTTTCGGGCGAAGCCGAAGGTTGCCCACATTGACCGACTGGCTTTCTACGATGGTCCGGATGTTGCACAGTATGTTCGGGACGAGTAGACTTGAGAAGGGGGCAGTGTTACGAGCTTGGTGCTTCGCATCCCGCGTGAGCAATTGGAAGTGAAGGACAGCAGTTATGTTATAGCGGCGGTGGCAAGTCAATTAAATGCTTTGAATTACAGATGCATGCTAAACCAAGAACCATTTATCTATTACCAAAAAACGAGTCGACACGATAATCCTCTTGCGGCGCGCGCTGCTGACCCTCGTTATATTGAGTTTCGGTATTTACCTAAAGAATGTTCTAGTGGTTTGCTGCCCTGGTTTCTGTAAGTGTCACTCAGGGTGCATCGCACTTTCCAGGTCAAGGCCAGAAGAGTATAAAAAGCACGTCGGGCCTCCAAGTCGTTGTTGTTGAATGGATAAGTGACTGAGTTTCAGCGATAGACGACGAGCGGCGAGGGAAGTAACCAGCATAAAATAAATCTGAGACTGCGAGTATCAAGCAGTGAAGGGTGCGGCTGGCAGGCTGGACTATTGGACTGGGTGCGTGAGTGTAAGACATTACAAATGATGGCAACAGAGAGTCTGAATGTGTGTTGATGATGAGTATGAGTTGATTGACTACAACCAAACGGAGACACTAAGAACGACGTCAATTAAAGTAAAAATATACATTAAATATTGAGCTCATTGAGAAATAAAAAGAGTAATAGTGGAGAGAGATAGATTAATGATTTAAATAATAGCTGTGTGAATAAATTAAAACCAAATTAAGTTTTTAATTTAAATTAAGATCTCCATCCCTCACGAACTCAGATACTCCCCTCGGGCGTACATGTAACAATATAATTAATATTACGCACAAAAATATTAAACAACTCATAAAATGTAAATTTTCTCTATTTGTACACTATCAGTAATTACTATGAATCCGAAATTATGACGCGAAAACAAATCATGTCTGCAACAGGGTTGAAGCCGAGCCTGAAGTGACTGGTGCAGCGTGTGTAGAACGTCAGCAAAAGTATTTATAATTATTCAAAACGGCGTGCGTGAAGTAGCGAGACGTTTCCGCTGAATTCCACACGTTCTCTCCCCAAGTGTGGCTCAAGCGGACGTAGAACGGTAGCAGATGGAACGTGTTGTGGTCGCACGCGCACGGCTGACGCGTTTTATGGCAGTGCCGGCGGGTGCCATATACGCAAGGTGGGTCGTGATAATCGTGCTCCCGTGAGTCACATCCGCTCGTTGGCATCGCACATTCTGGCTGCGCGGGAGTTCACTGGCCGTCGTAGTCCTCCCTCGCTGCTGGTACACCCCGACCATACGAGCCGCATCTCAATGCCAAATTATCCTCACGTCCTGGGAGGTCCGGGCCCAGCTGCTACCTCTGTACTTCACAAGCTTCTTGCGAGGCATTTGTTCGTGACCAAGATCCCTCGAAGGATTAGCTTAGCTTGACGGCACTAAGCTTTAAGTACGGCACCGATGTTTGCACATGGCATCACGTACCCCACTTTAAATGCCCTTACACACGATCAAATATTTCTTCAAATTACTTTTATTGAATTCAATTCATTGAATGCTATATGACGTCATAGAAACGTCATAATCGCAGCCATTTTCTTTTTCAATTTCTTGAACGTCTCGTTTTATTTCAAGATTTTCGTTTAGAACATGTTCTATATTTTCTTGAATCCAAAATTTCAATAGCTTTATCGCAGCTTCTCTCACAGTATTAATGGAAGCAATCTCATAATAATATAATTGTGTTCCCATAAATACATTTTTTACAAAATAAGGATGCATATTAAAACAAAAAAAAAATCAAATGTACAATAAAATGAATACAATTAGTTGCAGTTTAACCTATTATTTTCTTTTCGTTCACGAGTCGATGATACTTCTAAAAATTTACTTTGGTATTTTTAAAACCAGTTTCATTAACATGTCTGTGAAAAATTTTTACTAGGAGACTTTAAAGCTTACTGAATGTAATTAATTATATGGCGTATGAAGTGATTTTTTGGTTCAATAAATTGAATTCATGTAACTGAATTCAATAAATATTTGACGGTGTGAAATTTCCGTAAGAGTTAGCGTTAGCAGCTGCAAACCAGCCCGGGTTTTCCTGAACCCGGCCTGTGCCGCCACGGCACCCATCACTCACGCACTGTACGCGGCCCGCCCTCCGTTACTGCTTACTACCCATCACATCACTGACGGTTCTTCAGTGTTCGTCAGCACTAATGGAACAGCATTGACATTTTGAAACCTTGAAACAATTTGTTTTCTTACCGTTTAAATCATGAGTATTTTGCGAGTTGATTCGATAACAGCCTACAATACACAGTTCTGCTTCCACTTGAGCTGTCTATATTTTTTTTAGCTGTTGCCATTGTAACATGACTCAGTCTCACTATTGCTTCCCGTTTACTACTGCCTCATGTTTAAATATGGTGCGCCTAAAAAACTACGGCCTAATCATAACATAATAAAGAAATAGGTTTTGAAGTCTGCCTGACACTATGAATCCCTGAAATACTCATATATCTACTGTCACGTGACATCATCTGGGACATCTCCATCTGAAGTCATTAGGGAGCTTTGTCCCGATCACTATATGTACCATATTTTATTTGAAGTATATTCTATGATAGCTAAAATATATAACATTTTTCTTGCGTGGTTTACAGTGCTTTGTTAGCATATCTTAAATGTTGAAAAAAAAAAACTATGATTCTTGAAATAACTTAAATACAAGAGAATTTTTTGAGCCCATTTCCCGTGAGTGATTTATTATTATTCTATATATACGCCATAATTGAAGTCAATAGAAACTTTCCGAATTATAACTAAATTTAAAACAATTTCTTGTTAATTGCTAACTAAAGTAATGATGGCTGGTACACTACAATAAAAATGTATTATCTGTGGAATCATAGGGGAGAAAAGTACACCGAGAGATAAAACAGAATTTTTCTGTATCAGAATTCATAGAGTTCAAAATCTTTCCACAAAAAGATAAATTATGACTATTTTTACGCCATGCAATGTCACGTTACGCCGGTTATGCCATGCCGCAAGTTGGTTGTAGACTCACTTCCTTGTGCTACGCATTACGTTACGCCACGTTGGTTGTGGGTGGGCTCTTACGACTTTCTCTGCACGGCCATGTGACACGAAGACCTACCTTTATCAATGGCAAATATACCGGTGTGGTCAAAGGGTTGCTGAAACATACTTCCAACTTGCACAATCAGACCTCATTCCAAATTTACCATCAAAACTGGCTTTTTCTTTTGAGGTGCCAATGATTAGTGACAAGAAGATATAAATATCACAGAGATAAAAACTACAGGATGACTGAAACCTCGCAGAAAACATACGATTCTGTATGTTAACATTACATTAAAAAATGTACTGTAGCATCAAAACCTGCAGCTACTAACCATTAATTTTAGTTTTATGCACATTGCAGTGAAAATTGGCGTAATGATAACATACTCTTGTCAACAATTCGACAGTGTCACGACTACGCTTGAATACATTTCATTGGGGAAGGATGTTGAATGTTATGAAAGAAGATAGCAAGCTCTTAAAAATGTTGAATCATTCATATTTGTATCAAGGAACTGCACCTGCAGAAGTTTAAAATGAGGAAAGAAATCCATCAGGGGTTAAAAACAGTTCCCAGAGCAGCTGACTGGAATCCAACCTCCAGATTACCAATCAGAGAGGCTAGCGTTCAGCCCCAGAGTACTCGAGAATACAGAAATGAAATAACAGATTGTACCGCGAACTCCAGTTGCTCTCGCCAGCAAAATGGCGTCACTGGCAGGAAAAGTGTTGGAACGTAGTTCGCCAATCAGCGCCTGGCAACCAACAAGTAAATTCATTTCGCAACATGCAGTAGCCAATCAGTAAGGACACGCCCACATCGAAGGAACTTCTATACGCTTTGCCTCGACTCTGAATTAGGTCATCGCTGCGTGGGCCTAAGTGTAGAATAATGTGGAAATGCTCGGGATTGGTATAAATATAAGGTCATTCACCAGGCCGAAGACAGCGTGGAGAGTGTTTTGTGGACTCCGGTGTTTGGCGAGTGTTATCAGGGTCCTCCCGGGCGAGTGCTGCGGTGTTTATTTATTTGTGTTTTATATATCGAGTAAAGGTTTATTTTTGGTACTGATAACTCTAATACAGTGAGTGAGTGATGGTATATTGGGAAAGCCAAAGGATTGTAGGTTTTTATAGTGTTGTAAACAAATTAGGGGATTATATTTAACAATTTTTACTTAATTAAGATATCTATCCCTGTTCACGCCCAGGCACCTGTAGTATTACTTACTCTCATAAAACACACGACTGCGTAAATCGCTCATAGCTAATTTACTAGCACTGCGATACTTGTCGAGCGCGCTCAGGCCTAATGTTCTCAGTACGGTAGTCATTTCCGGTGATCACCAGCGCTCGTCAGCATTATCAGAATGTCGTCTGACGTCATTGAAATTACTAACTGGTATAACGGATCTATAAGTATTGGAAGGTAGTGTATTTTGTACGAAGTTTGAAAGAATTGTGATTTTAAAAGCTCTTGTCATAGGTTTTGTTAAAATTAATTAATTTTTTCATAAATAATACGTTGCTTTTGACTTTACTCTTCTGTAGGTACTTCAACGATATTTCGTTAATGCGGGAGATGTAATCACTGCCTGCAACATTCTGACTTGGGCGAGCAGGAGGATTTGACTGAAAACAAAGTGCACAATTACAACTAGTAATAACACAGTCTTAATTTGTACGAGCGTCCCCTCCTTCTGATATCCGCACAACATTTTTTTACAAGATCCATAGTGTTCTTTATAGGTACTTAAATTCTGGATTCGAATTCCTGTTCACGTTTAATAAGCCGCTCCTAGATAATTCTATTGTTGTAGTGTGCGTGTGTCAATAAGCGACATTTAATTTGGTTGGCAATGTCGTAACTTTTTAAAATGCCTTTTTTTTACACACTGAAACTTCTAGGTCAGTGTTTTCCAAGGCGACACCTTGCCAAGCTCCAAAATTTCGTGGATACCCCATCCCAGAAATAAACAAGAAGTTACTGATATGACAAACGGGCCTACTTTCCCTTACATGAATGCAAACAATTTTGGCGGAGTTAGCGATATAATTAGATATGGTACCCAAAGCAAACGTTATAATGGCGAGACAATTACAAACGCACAAGTGCCTTATAACCGGATTCGAACCCAGAACGTCTCGTATCGTAAATTTGGCGTGCAACTAACTCCAATACGGAGGTACAATTAGGATCATCTATTTAGGTTGCAATCAGTATAATGTTTTGGTAGATTGGGTTTACCAACATAAAATATTTAAAGGAACGTAATTTTCATGGCCTACCGTCAGGGTTGCCAGATGTACAGATTTACCTGGAACAATTCTGATTTTGCTTACTTTGTTCTGTACTGTTTTCGTTTGTAACAGTCCGCTCAATGTTCTAATTTTTAAGATTAACTACACAATAAAACAAAAATTAATGTGATTGCAAATTAGTGATCATAGCAGCCTTTGAAGAATTGTGCATTCTTGGAATTCAAATAATAAGATTACGTAAGTACACTGTAAAAAAATTGAGGCAAAATGTAAGGGAAGCAAATAACACTGCCATTTAAGGTAAAACTACCTATTAAATGTAGAGTAAATTTACATAACAAGTAAAATACTATTCCCTAATAGTATGGACACGTACTTTATAAAAGTGAGGGAAAATCCCACACAAGTAAGGGAATATTAACTAAAATGCATAATAAAATAAAATAAAAAAAAAGTCCAGTAGTTATAATATTGTCTATTTTATTATTGCTTACATCCTCAGACGAATAGTAACCGAAACCACAATTACACAATTCTCGACATTGGCCGGTGGGTGGGCGCGAGCCATGGGAGGCTGGTGCGCTATTCATTACATCACGGCGACACTGTAGCTGAGCTAGTGATTATTAGCGTAGTAATGGAATCCTCCACGAAAAATAAAAAAAAAAACTATTAATTTAAGTTCTCTGCAAAATTTTTTAATTTAAGTAACTATACAAAATTTTTCTACAATATTTCTTATTATTTAGCTTGAACATTCCCGCCATTCTATGATAAAATTGACAAATTAGTTATTCCTGGAACTGGTCATAATAATTATTTTGTGTAAAAGATTGCTTATTTACTTTTGTGCGGTACAATGCCAAGTTCATGTAGAATTTCTTTAATGTCTTTATTAGTGCTTTGAAGTCAATACCTTTCCGTCATTTAATAATGCCCTTGACATAAAAACTACGTGGGTAAAGATAAAGGTGTATATTGAGATTTGAACACAGGAACAAAAAGCTATCCGTTTCCCACTCTCTCTAACACATTTTCTTATTTATTTTTTTTCTTCACAAATTTTCCATTTGTAACTATTTGATAATGGTATTTTACAGATTTTATACCTTTAAATTATTTTTTATTGCTAAGTATTATGCTTGCGCTATCGAATATAAGTCCTAAAAGTTGTCCAACATGGCGCCTCGTTTTGTTTCTTCCTCCCGTCCAGGTGTTGGGACAATGCCGAGGCAATTTTCCCATCCATGTATGGGATTTTCCACGATCATGTAAGTGAATTTTACTTCAGAGTGCTGTAATTCTACCTTACACGTTAAGAAAAATATGTTTCCCAAACATGTTTGCGAATATTACCTTAAAAATGTCAGGTAATGTTTCGTTAGTATGTAAGTTTGGTTTAACAAATGTGCCTCTGTTGTAAATGCATAAGACGTTCGATACTTTAGGATGAGCCGAAAAAGTAATGTCGCCAACACATGTAATGCTTTTACTTCCCGTATATCTGAAAACTCTACCAACCGTAGCGCTACCTGAGTGCAGAAACAGGTGAAAATAGGTTGACTGTTCCCCGAGATACGGCATAAAAATATTTTTCTCATTTGGGCCTTTCGTACAAAAAAACTTTAACAGAGGCTTATTATAAGCATATCTGATGCTTCTGACAGATACAGCCAGCTTACAAAGTTTGGTTGAATTCTGTAAAAAAATTCAATTGATATTCAAACTTATATAAATAATTTAAATATGGCATAACAGTTTTATGTTCCCATTTGACTTGATCTTAAAATAAATGCAAAAAAAAAAATGAGTGCTTTGTATACGATGCTTCGAATTGATACTGTCCGCACAAAACGTTTGGTTGAATTTAGTTATGATAAACTTATCAAAATATTTATATGGCCATCATTCTGAAAGTCAGTGTCTGACCCACTTATTCCATGTGGGTTTGCATGGCTTTCTGTAGCACTATTAGCGTGCGAAAGTTGGTGGAAATTAATTGAATGGTTCCGGAAATATGACATACATGTTCCATTTTCTCATCTGGTACTATCTTTCATAAAGGCCAGCAAAAGAGGATCTCTATAAGCATAGGTGATGCTTCTAATACATATTGTTAGCATACAACATTTTTGGTTGAACTTTGGTAGAATTTATATATATTTATATATAACATACTAATCTAAATTAATTATACATGCAATTAAATAAAGGACAGCCCCACCGAAAACACGTAAGTCTACGTTGCCTACAGTAGCACTATTTCCGTGTAAACTTTGGTGGGAATTGGTTTATTGGTCCCCGAGATATGGCATAAAACCTACATTTTTTTTATGTGGTGATCTTCATAAATGGCAGGCAAAACGTTTGGACCTACGTATTAGCACATTAGATTTTTGCCATAGACATTGACAGCACTTAAAGTTCAGGCAAAACGTTTATGTAACAGCACATTAGATGATTGTCATAGATAGAGTGACTGCATGTAAAGTTCAGTTGAAATTGCTTGGGAAATATTGTATAAAAAAGAAAAATATTTACATGGCTGTTATTGTGAAAACATGTGACTACCTCCTTAAATCATACAAATTTAATTGAACTACACAAGTATAATTTATCGCCTAAATTTGGCGGGTATCAGTTAATTGTTTTCCGAGATAGGACACAAAAACTTATGTTATCGATTAGTGCTTATCTTACAAAATGACGTACTAATAACAATATCACTATCTAAATTCAATGCTTACGTGATGCACTGACAACATACTAAATTTGGTTTAAGTCGGTTACATGTTTGCTGAGATTCGGCATAGCATCTTAAAATTAAAAATGGACGCCATTTTGAAAATAAGCATCCAGCATAGTTGAAATCTATATAGGTCGGTTGCTTGTACTAAGTACTATATGTGTACCGAGTTTGGTGAAATTCGGTTATTCGTTAAAAAAAAAAAAAAATAGGGCGGGAGGAGGGTGGTTACACACACACACAGAGACAAACAGGAAAGCCATTTCATAATCTGTGAATGTGTGTGTCTCTGTGTCTGTGAACCCCCACCCCTCAAAAAAACTTTTGGAAGCGTAAACCGAATATTATTTAACTCAGTGCACATAGAATACTTAGTAAGGAAATCATACTAGATTGCACCTGGTACTTATTTTCGAAATGGTGACCATTTTATAATTTAGGGTGCTATGTTATATCTCAGCAACCTTTTAACTTATTCAAACCGAATTTGGTATGCTGACCGTGCATTATGTAGGTATTTAATTAAGATATGGGCATTCCTATTGGTTCGCCAATTTGGAATATAGCCATACATTAAAACATTAAGCTTATTAGTTATATCTCGGAAACTACTCAACCCAGTTCCACTAAATTCGGCAAGTAAGTAATACTATGTTGGGCAATGTTAACATGTGCGATTTAAATGACCAAGGAAATTATTTTTAAAATGGCGGTGGTATCAACATTCTACAATTACGTGCTATATCTTCTATACAGTTAGACTATTTTACACCAAACTTTGTATACCGAAAGTACCTAATATTAATATCAAATTGGCAAAAAAAAAAAAAAAAAATAGTAGTCAGCTTGCTCTAGGCTATGAAAAATAATGTTTTAAGTGGATAAGCCATTTAGGCATTTTTAAAACGGTGGTCACGTAATCGTTTTAATTTACCATGCTATATAGAAGAAACTATTTAACAAATTTCAACTTAACTTAGAGTGCTTGCAGTATCTATAACAAACATCAAAAGTTTTTTATTTGCCACCTCCTTAATCCTTTATTTTGTGAGATAACACTACAGGAATAAATAAAGTTTGTCATTATCTCTTTGCAATAATCAACCGATGGCTACCAAATTAGGTAAACAAGTAATGGTGTGGAAAACCATATAAATATATTTGAAGTGGGTCATACGCTTATTTAAAAAGTGACGGTCATTTAAATAGTTTCAGCTTATCAAAAAGTATAACAATTTCAACGTAGCTTTGTATGCTTGCGGTATCTATCACAACCATCAAATGTGTCTGCACAGTATTTTTTTGTGTGACATTTTGTAAAATAGTGCCAGATGCTTATTTAAAAAATGGGGCTCGTATTCATATCTACAAAACCATTAAAATATTTCCAACTTAACTTTGTATTCTGGAGGTATCTGTTATACTAATCAAATGTGTGTACACATATATATTTCGTCCGCCATTTTGTAAGATAGCACTACATGATAATTATAGTTTTCTTGTCTTATATCCGGAAACAAGCAAATTATTCATCCTAAACTTGGCAGACAAGTAGTACTACGACAGAACAGGTAAACTTACATTTAGATGGGTCAGACACTTACTATTTTCAAAATTGAGGTTATATAAACATTTTAGTTTAGTATGCAATATCAACAAAACCAACAAAACTTTACACTAATAGTGGTCATGTTGGAGGGTTGGGGCACGACAACAAAGGGAGGTATGAGAGAACGTTGACCGCCCCCATTCCCAGCTACCTGGTCAGTGCCACGCAGGGGCTCACAATGTGCGGGACAGAGAGTCAGGAGAGAGATTTGTCGCCTACTGGGACGGCGTTCCTTCTCAAGATATGTAGTGCACACAGCAGACGGTTGTTTCTACAATGTATACTGTGATTATGTATGTGTAATATCATTACAGTAGTAAAATAGTAAAACATATAAAGACATCCAGTGATTGAACTAGCATATACGGTAACCTCCACATTACTCATAGTGACAATGATGTTCGTTAGCAGGCGAAATCACTTCCGATTAAACATTTCTGTCCTCTGGGCATTTACTTCCATGGCTACAGTTGTGTGGAGCTCTACTGTTATCCAGACTACTCAAAAGAGTCTGTGCGACTCTAAATCTGACTTTCTCCCAAGTATGCTCGTGGACAGACTCAACTTTGGTGCTAGCATGGATTTAAGCTACTCTTAATTGATGGAAAACATTTGTAGTCAATCGAGTAGACAAAATTCAGGAAATTTCAGCAATTACTGATTGGATACATGTGTCTTCAGAGGAAAATCCTGCTGATATGATTTCTAGGTCTCTTAACAAGTTCTCCGTGGTGGAATGGACCATCCTGTTTTTACGAATACTCAACTACATGACCAGAAGCAAGTGCGAGCATGGACCAAGAAAGCATACCAGAAGAGAAAATGGCAAGGCTTAATGTGATGGCTACTTCTGTGCAATACGAAATAATCTCGAGATTTTCAACACTAATCAGGTTCAAAAGAGTGGTACTGTATATGTTTCACTTCGAATACCAGGAAACCTATAGAAAAATGGAAATCTGGGTTGTTGTCTGCACAGGAACTCAAAGATGCTTTCATCACATGCATCAGAATTGCTCAAATGCCTGATTACTCTGCAGAGATGGTGAATTTGTTAGCTACAAATGGTTGCGACTCTAAGAGTAAACTGAAGTCATTAAATCCTTGAAATGCAAGGACAAAATTCTTCGTGTGGGTGGGCGACTTCAACATGCAGTCTTACAGTTGGATCAGAAAAATCAAATGATACTCCCACCTAAACATAAGATAACCAGACTTGTTATTGAGGATGAACATTGGCATTTACTGCATGCTGGAGGTCAGTTATTGCTTTTCTCACTGCACCAACATTACTGGATAGTAAATGGCAAATACATCATTCGGCGAACCATTCATAACTATATAGTATGTCCGAGACTTAAGGCTATGAGTGCACAACAACTTATGGATCAGCTTCCAAGTGTCCAAGTAAATTCTGCCAACCCATTCATTAATGTCGGAATTGACTATGCTGAGCCACTGTACATCAAATCGGGTTCTCGACGAACTAAAATGAAAATACAATGTTACTTTGCAATATTTATTTGTCTAGCCACAAAGGCTGTACATCTTGAAGTAGTGAGTGACCATAGCAGTCAAACATTCATTGTATCACTGAAGAGATTCGAATCTCGATGTGGACGAGTAAGTCAAATCTATTCTGATAATGGCAGCAATTTCGTCAGAGCTAACAAGCATCTGCATGAATTGAAACTTCTCTTTGAAATCACAGATCATCAAGCTGCAGTAAATGCATTAACTTTAAAGGAGGGAATACTGTGGCATTTTATTCTTCCTACAGCTCCACACTTCGGTGGGTTATGGGAGGCATGGGCAAAGTCTTTTAAATATCAACCCCGACGAGTAATGGGGTCAGCATTTCTAACCTATAAAGAATTATTAACATTAACATTACAAATAGAAGCATGCCTTATTTCCAGACCTCTGACACCCTTGAGCAATGATCCCAATGATGCTTCCGTACTAACACCTCATAACTTTCTAATTTGTCAACCAATAACTGCTATCCATGAACCAGACGTTACCACATCAAGTCTTAGCTTGCTTTCCATGTGGCAATTGATCCAACAGACGTTACAACAATTTTGCAAGAGGTGGTCAGCTGACTACTTATCGCAGTAACAACAAAGGAACAAGTGGACAACGGGAACCAGCAACATTCTGCCTGGCAATCTAGTCATTCTCCGAGAGGGTAATATATCTCCTTTAATGAGGAAAATTTGCATAATAGAGCAGGACCACCCTGGGTGTGATGCTGACTCGTGTGGTGACCATCCATACTACACAAGGAGCAGACAAGCGATCCATCACCGAGTTGTGTCTTCTTACAAACAGTGAACAGTGTGTGTGTGACAAGGATTAAAAACTGGCTAATTGTTTTTTTTTGTCAGGATATCTTGTAATATGACTTGTGACACCGTTTCGTTTTTCAAAAAAGGGTTGGCCTTATTTGGAGGGTGGTATTATGTTCAGAATGAAAACTTTTGTATAGAGGTGTGCATCTTCTGAGAATTGTGAGCACAAAACTTTACACTAATAGTGGCCATGTTGGAAGATTGGGGCGCGACAACAAAGGGAGGTACCCGACAACCTTGACCCCCCCCCCCATACCCTGCTACATGGTTAGTGCCGCGCAGGGGCTCACAATGTGCGGAAAGTGTGCCAGGAGAGAAATTTGTCACTTACTGGGACGGAATTCCTTCTCAAACTATGTAGTGCACGCAGCAGACTGTTGTTTACTCAATGTGTACCGTGATTATGTATGTGTAATATAATTACAGTCGTACAATCCAGTGATTGAACTAGCATCTATGGCAACCTACACATTACCCATAGTGACAATGATGTTCGTTTTCAGGCGAAATCACTTCCCATTAAACAGCACCTCATGAATTAATTAAGTTATATGCCATACCTTGTAAAACACTCAGCCGATTCCTACGAAATTTGGCAAACAACTAGTAATGTCGAAGGCCACACAAACTGATGTGTTAGAAGTGGGCCAGCCACTTACTTTCAAAATGGTGGTCATGTAAACCTTTTTAACTTAGTACAATATATCTATGAAACCATGTTACAAATTTCAACGTAGCTTTGTATGCTGACAGTATAAATTCTATTCATCAATTGTGTCTACACAGTTTTTCCTTTGTGAGTCATTTTGAAAGATAGCGCCACATGAGAAAATAAAGATTTTATGTCATTTCTCAGGAAACAATCAACTGACTCCCACCAATATAGGGCGACAAGTTATACATTTGTAATCCAACTAAACATATGTGACTTAAGTAAGTAGTTGCATCTCTTAAACATAACAGCTTTGGATATATTGCAGGTCCAAATAATCTCAACCGAACTTTATATATTGGTAGTATCTGTGCCAAACGTAGAATGTGATAATACACAACATTTTTTCTGCCATTTATGAAGATAGTACCACATGGGAAAATAGAGCTATAGGCTATTCACGGTAAAGTCAGCACTTTTGAAAGCCCTCTCATTTGGAATCATAGTCAATAAATATATTTTATTTTTGCCTTAGATTTTAACTTCCAAGTGTGGTGGAATATACGCACTGTGTTTATAACTTACACTGCAATATTTATTTAAAAAGGTGGCTATAGGATAAAAAACGGGTAAAAGAAAAAAGCAAATAGGGTTTCAAAAGTGCTCACTTAACCGTGAACAGCCTTTATTATGTCACATCTCGGGAACCAATCAACCCATTCCCAATAAATTTTGAACACAAGTAGTGACACAGTAGGCCATGTAAACTAACATATTTTAAGTTGGTCAGGATTTTTTTTTTAAATACTGGCAATATAAATAATTTAGATTACTATGTGCCTACATGCTAAACAATTTAACATATTTCAACCAAACTTTGGATTCTGTCGGCAGCCATTAGAAGCATCAAATATAAATATTATAGCCTATTTTGCCCGTCTATTTGTAAGATAATGCAAGGTGAGAAAATGAAACATTTATGCAATATCTCGAGAACCAATCAACTCATTCCCACCAAATTTTGCACATAAGTAGTGCTACAGTAGGCCATGTAAACTTACATGTCTTAGGTGGCTCACATACTTATTTTAAAAATGACGGCTCTATACTCTAAAAAAATTTCTCTTAAACTTTTTAAATGTAATGGAAGTTTTTAACGTATACATTGTATGGAAATAATACTACATGTTGGGCTGAAAATATGGGAATGTTTAGCATTGTTACTATACAAAGTCGGGAACTTCCCTACGCATTTGACTGTTTCCTGAACAACTGTAAGAACGTTACCATGCATGTACGGGACAATAATTTACCAATTGCGCTTTGTTACTGTACGTATAAACTGATACAGTAAATTTACAAATAATTTATTAGAGTATAGGTATAGCAAACCCTGACTAGCATAACCTAACCTAACCTAACCTAACCTAACCTATGACGTTAAACTGTTTACAACCGAAGTTGATACTACTAACCCTAACTCTGTAATGTGGTTGGTTACATGCCAGCTTATGGTACGATGAGTTCTGGCTTCGATTTCAGGTAACGTGCGTGTTTACTTGCAATTACCACACTAGTGTTTGTATGTTTCTGATTCCATCTCTAATAATGTCTGTAAAAAGGACATCAAAGCCCACCTACCATCAAAGCTTTTAAGATCTTCAGCAATATTATTAGCATCCACGTAGAGGAAAGATGATTCATTAATTATATCGGTAACGTTTTGTTAATTTATTAAAGTTAGCACTTGGAAGTAAAAAAAAAGAGTAAAAATACTCGAGTACCTGAATGTATACAGATTATAATATATTTAAATATACGGGGATACATATCTATGTATATATTATAAACATATTATCTGCTTAGTTGTCAACAGTTCACGACACTTAACACGGAGAAGCGAAACCCAATTTGAAAACCAATACCAAAGCTCAGAGTGTAAGATTTATTTATTTATTTTTAACTTTCGTTACAAATATTTAACGTGGCTGCAATGTATATCCACAATATCTCCTGCGCAGGATTGTACGGGCCAGCTAGGTGTTTATGTGAATGAGGATCTCGCCCGTATGGGCTCTACGCGTCCTCTAGATGAACTTGTCCTTGCAGCGGCTTGGGAATAGCGCCACAACTCTTCAAATGCCGTACGACACAGCGGGGTCGTTACAAAGCGAGAGGAAGGAATGCAATGGTGGCGGAAACTGGCGCTCCCCGTTTTCTGATCGGGAAGAAAAATACCACGCAGGTGACGATGCGATATACTTTGTCCGCAATACCGTCGTTTGTATGCAGGCAGCACGCGGCAATAAATTCGCGGTCGCATGCAAACCAGTTTACGTGGAAGCACTCGCTGAACCCGTCCAAGGTATAGGCGAAACCACCTGACGCGGAGACGGGATTACGTGAAGAGATGCCGGATCTTCGTTGGCCGTGATTGCTATCACGGGTACAGGAGGCTGGTACGGTAGTAGCGGTAGTTCAAGGGAACGACTAAACTAACACAGAGTATCAGGCGTCACGTGATNGGAATAGCGCCACAACTCTTCAAATGCCGTACGACACAGCGGGGTCGTTACAAAGCGAGAGGAAGGAATGCAATGATGGCGGAAACTGGCGCTCCCCGTATTCTGATCGGGAAGAAAAATACCACGCAGGTGACGATGCAATATACTTTGTCCGCAATACCGTCGTTTGTATGCAGGCAGCACGCGGCAATAAATTCGCGGTCGCATGCAAACCAGTTTACGTGGAAGCACTCGCTGAACCCGTCCAAGGTATAGGCGAAACCACCTGACGCGGACGGGATTACGTGAAGAGATGCAGGATCTTCGTTGGCCGTGATTGCTATCACGGGCACAGGAGGCTGGTACGGTAGTAGCGGTAGTTCAAGGGAACGACTAAACTAACACAGAGTATCAGGCGTCACGTGATNACAGGAGGCTGGTACGGTAGTAGCGGTAGTTCAAGGGAACGACTAAACTAACACAGAGTATCAGGCGTCACGTGATTACGATAATCACGTCTAATTGCAAAACAACAGGACGCTGATTTTTTTTAGCCTTATAACAAAACAGATTTTCAAACTGACAAAACCAACGTGACATTTTCACCCCTCGAATGACTTTGATATATGTGGCAGAAAATTTTGTAATACGATCATGGCTAATTTATAATATTAAAATTTTCCAGAATCTTTCGTTTGTTTTAGTGCAGCTTCGCTCTTTTTTAAGTAATTATATAATTTTAAAATTTACGTTTAAAGGCACACATCAAAAGTAACTGCTGTGCCAGAAAAAATCACCCGTGCTCAATCGTCGAAACTCAACTCGTATTTAAAAGTAACTGAATACGACATTGAGTCATCTTGCCTCTTTGCACGAGAAAATCAAATCTAGCCACTGGCAAAAGCAAAAATTAAAGGTTACATATATGTGGAGGGTTTGGAGCACAAGTAGGCCATATTAGTATTTTTTAATAATTACTAGCAGAATTCATGGTGTAATAGTTTTTATAAAAGTTTAAATACAGTCAACACTTAATTAAAAATGCAAAATATTAATAAAGCTGTAAACGAAATGTTGCCTGAATTAAAAAAAAAGTGGTATTTTACTTTAAAGCTTAGGTTTATCATAAACATTAATAGATAATAAAACCTAAATAGGCTGCTCTATAAAAACAAACTAGGTTAAAAGGGCAGCCTTATACAAACTGATTTCAGCATGTCAAGATAATAGGTGTCAACTCATCCAGCCAAGCCTATGAAAGCAGCAACAGGAATGTACAGAGAAACGATAATGCAATGTGGGGCCTGATTAGCATTAATAAAATAGTGATTGTGCTTGCAGCCTACCGAAAAAAACTGAGTTACGCATAAAATCACAAAACTTAAAATATTTCAGAAACCGTAAGTTTTCGAACGAAATGGGCGAACATTTCCTGCTTTGGAAACACATATAAGATGACGTGTACAATAATACATATATTGATGCAATAAAAACATGTACCTAGTTGTCAATAATTTTGTTTTTAAAAAAATAATTATTATTATTTATTAAATAAAATACTAGTGCAATAAAATATGGACTCATATATGTTATCAATGAGAATAAACTTATAGAATTACAAAATGACACGCTGTTAGTGTTTTGAGTTATTGAATTAAAAGTAACCTGACCTAATCTAACGTTCCCAATTTTTTGAGAGGTTATAACACAGTGGTGGGAGTCATGGACTGTATTTTTGACTCANGACCTAATCTAACGTTCCCAATTTTTTGAGAGGTTATAACACAGTGGTGGGAGTCATGGACTGTATTTTTGACTCATTTTAAATCCCGCTCCAAGACAATTTAACATCTTTTAGATATTTTTTTGTACATTGGTAAACACCCACACAACCAAATTTTAACATTTATTTTTTCGTAATCTTTCTTTATAAACTAGAAGTAGAAAATTACCGGAGAGGTTTCGTGAATTCGCGGAAAATTTGCGACCCTTATGTCTTTTCGATGCCGTATTGCTTTGCTGGCGATTNCGGAGAGGTTTCGTGAATTCGCGGAAAATTTGCGACCCTTATGTCTTTTCGATGCCGTATTGCTTTGCTGGCGATTGAGTCAATTTTCATGAAAACTGTAAATAGCGGCATACGCTGTAGCTCGAATTCTGTGCACACTTGTCTATTGCGTGCTTTGGACTATAGCATTAGTAGTATAACATTAGTAGTACCATTAGTTAGAAGCATAGCTGGACTGTCTTCGTCTAAGTTATACCGCGTACGCTATCCACTAGTGACTGACTGGACCCACTGTCAGCTGAATTGTGCGTCTAAACTTGGGCTGATTAGGAAAGTTCGCTCCACGGGCGTCATTTTAATTTTTGTTTGTAGGGGACAAGATTTTTATAGGGAAGACCATATAAGGTATTTCACGTGCTTTACGTCCGTGCTCCTCTGAAATGAACCACTGTTCATACAATTGGAGTTATTATGCATGGTTTTTATTATCTGTGACGTAATAATTTGTGCACTGGCTGTTAACATCAGGTAAGAACGAATAAAAATTTTTAAAACATTCACAAGTTTGATAAAAAATAAGATTAGTTTACAAAAAATTAAGGTTTATTTACAGTGAATAAAACACACTAATGCAGCCAAATACAGTATATATCATAAATTCATTTTTGCAACGCAACCTTGCTCATAGGGGAAATGTTTTTAAATTATTCCCATTCCACATCTTAAACTATTTAAAAGGGAAGGATGTACGTTACATAAAACATTTTTAAAGTCAAGGGGGGTGGGGCTGTTTTCCCTAAATGACGCCCCCGGTTAGCTCGTGCTGTAATTAAAATATCTGACCTACAGTTTTCATGACATTAAGATGACGGCTGGTGAAATGTTACAAGGTGGAAAACCGCTTGGTACATTCAAGGAATTGAGCACAATTTTATTTTTGCAGCGGAAACATGTTCGTGTTGTGTAGCCATCTGTACACGACAGCGTAATGTCGGTGTTTCAATTCCGGTTACAAACACTGCGTATACAAGAGATTTCCCAGATCGCATTTCAAACAACAGCAAGGGGCTCAGCCCATAAAATTCACAGCACCGGTGCCATTACGCCAGTGCCTTAAAAAAAATGAGGGTGCGTGTACTTATGCACGCACGTTAGAAGTTATACTTCTTTGGCGTGACTGACAAAAATAACATTTTCGCACATAACCTCAAATACTTGAAAACACTTTCAAAATTTTATTATACAACGATACGCGCATAACCCCAAATGCTGGTTGCTAAGTAACAGAATTTATTATCTGCTTGATTGCAATGTTCACTGTCGAATTTCGTTACACTGTGCGCTCGCAACTTCCGTTGCACACTAAACTTTTACCCTCAATGTGCCAAAAGAATTATAACTTCAAAAAACCCCTTAATTTTCAACCGTAAAAACTCGTAGAAGTGCTACTGGTGAAATGTTTCCCGCGCTGCGCTTGAAGTAAGGCAATTATCACTGAGCGAGTAACACCTGCCTCGCAGCCATTTCCTTTCAGTTGGAAAGGGTTGCTCACAGCCCGGACGAAAAAAGACCTCCGTCCCAAGGCCACTGACCATTTACCGAAACTAAAAGACTGGATGAAGGCAGGTGTTCTATATTTAGCGGTCCACTCCAGCAGTCCGGTAATTACAAGCCATTACACAGCACACGAAACCCTATCCGGTACTGTTCCTTCTCTTGACGGATGTGCTGCACCTTAGCCCTCTGGCAGGAGACGGCCATCGACTGACTTCACAGGACCTCGCGTGCTCTCCAAGCACCTCGTTACTTTTTCCTCTGCAGTGAAACAGCGTAGGCAGTTTGTAGTCAGGTGAGAACATATTACGAGAGCTCTGCTGATTGTCTTTGTACAGCCCACTGATGACGCACGTCAAGTGACGTGTTGTGTTGTGCTGCGTGTACGTATGGGATTTCATGTGGTGATCCCATCATTTTATTGATAGACAGTGTGAAGCAAAGTTCAATACAAGCGTCTACTGTAGTTTTGCTCGTGTTCGGGTAGTATGTTTTAAGACACAGCAGTCTGTAAAAGCCGTTTTTAACGATGTTGGGGGCTACGAAATANTCGTGTTCGGGTAGTATGTTTTAAGACACAGCAGTCTGTAAAAGCCGTTTTTAACGATGTTGGGGGCTACGAAATATCGTTTATAGCGTGCTTGATATCAGAAAATTACCATTCTGTCCTCGTCTACGGTATGTTTTATTTTCGTAGGTAAAGGTATTGAGGGTACAACTAATAGTTTCGTCAAAAAGCCCGTATTTCAAATATAGTCCATCGCAGTTCAAGCACCAGACAGTCGTCTAGTAGTATGAAATTACTTTCTTCATTTTTAGCGTACACAGCCTTTTGTGTAGTGATATAAAATAATATACTCACAAAAAAAATTATTTTAAAAATAAATAAAACAAATTATAAGAATTTTAATAATATATATATTTTTTCGACATTTTTTGAAACATTAAATAAAATTAATACGTTAAGATACAACTCAAAATTATTGTTGTTAATAAGGAGACCTTGAAAACACATTTACCCTTTTCACCCTCTTAGGGTCTGAATTTCAAAATCATGAAACTGCTTTTTAGGTAATTATATAAGCAGTATTATAAAGAAAAGATCATAACGATATCTAATCGAGTTAATTAGCTGTTGAGGAGTCATATGAAACAAATTTTACTCCTATGAACCCTCATAGGGGTTGAATAAAAAAAATCAAGGAACTTCTCTTTAGGCTTTTCAATAGGCAGCTTTTTAAAGCAAAGGGCAAAACTATATCTCATCGGGTTAATGAACTATTGAGGAGTCCTCGAATTCACATTTTACCCCTTTTCACCTTCTTAGCGGTCGATTTCAAGAAATCCTTTCTCACTGTGTACCGGTATTATTAGGGAACGCCATCCCTAAATTTTCCTGCTTTTGCGTCCAGCAGTTTTGGCTGTACGTATGAGTAAGTGAGTGAGTCAGTCGGTACACTGTGTAAGTAGTTTTTAAAAAATTTTGAAATATTTTTTGCGTAGAAATATAATTTTAATTCGAGAATGTAACAGAAAACCTTAGGAACGGCATTTTATTTGGCGAAATTCACCACAACTTGACACTGTTTAACGTGAATCTGCGAGGTGTTGAGAACATGCTCTCCCGTAATACAAAATACAACTGTCGCGTGTCGCGATTATCCCAGCGAATGTTTGTTTTACAATGCAAATAGGTTGGATTACGTTTAAATGTACGTATAAATGAGCGAAATTATGCTACAATGAAATACTACAATGGTTAATTGCACCCTGTTGTATCATTGCTCAACATAAATCAGGTAACTAATATCGTAGTACCTATTGACCGTGTGGCAACGTTCAGTGAAGTGGAGTGGAGTGGGGAGATTTGGGCGCCTCTTAACGTCGATGAGGGTGAAGCGAAGGAGTATGGAGAAGCGCAGGAATGCAAGGGTGGGGGGAACAGGAGATCCCCGAGAAAAACCACAGACCAGTGGCATCGTCCGACACGATTCCCACGTGCGAAAATTTGGTAGTGACCCCTCCGGTAATTGAACCCGGTTCGCGTAGGTGGGAGGNTCGTGTTCGGGTAGTATGTTTTAAGACACAGCAGTCTGTAAAAGCCGTTTTTAACGATGTTGGGGGCTACGAAATGTCGTTTATAGCGTGCTTGATATCATGAAATTACCATTCTGTCCTCGTCTACGATATGTTTTCTTTTCGTAGGTAAAGGTATTGAGGGTAGAACTAATAGTTTCGTCAAAAAGCCCGTATTTCATATAGTCCATTGCAGTTCAAGCACCAGACAGTCGTCTTGTAGTATGAAATTACTTTCTTCATTTTTAGCGTACACAGCCTTTTGTGTAGTGATATAAAATAATAGTCTCACAAAAAAAAAATTCTTTTAAAAATAAATAAAACCAATTATAAGAATTTTAATAATATATATATTTTTTCGACATTTTTCGAAACATTAAATAAAATTAATACGTTAAGATACAACTCAAAATTATTGTTGTTAATAAGGAGACCTTGAAAACACATTTACCCTTTTTCACCCTCTTAGGGTCTGAATTTCAAAATCATGAAACTGTTTTTTAGGTAATTATATAGGCAGTATTATAAAGAAAAGATCATAACGATATCTAATCGTGTTAATTAGCTACTGAGGAGTCATCTGAAACAAATTTTACTCCTATGAACCCTCATAGGGGTTGAATAAAAAAAAGTCAAGGAACTTCTCTTTAGGCTTTTCAGTAGGTAGCCTTTTAAAGCAAAGGGGAAAACTATATCTCATCGGATTAATAAACTATTGAGGAGTCCTCGAATTCACATTTTACGCCTTTTCACCTTCTTAGCGGTCGATTTCGAGAAATCCTTTCTCACTGTGTACCTGTGTCCTTAGGGAACGCCATCCCTAAATATTCCTGATGTTGCGTCCAGCAGTTTTGGCTGTACGTTGATGAGTGAGTGAGTGAGCGAGTCAGTCGGTACACTGTGTAAGTAGTTTTTAAAAAATTTTGAAATATTTTTTGCGTAGAAATATAATTTTAATTCGAGAATGTAACAGAAAACCTTAGGAACGGCATTTTATTTGGCGAAATTCACCACAACTTGACACTGTTTAACGTGAATCTGCGAGGTGTTGAGAACATGCTCTCCCGCAATACAAAATACAACTGTCGCATGTCGCGATTATCCCAGCGAATGTTTGTTTTACAATGTAAATAGATTGGATTACGTTTAAATGTACGTATAAATGAGCGAAATTATGCTACAATGAAATACTACAATGGTTAATTGCCCCCTGTTGTATCATTGCTCAACATAAATCAGGTAACTAATATCGTAGTATCTATTGACCGTATGGCAGCGTTCAGTGAAGTGGAGTGGAGCGGGGAGATTTCGGCGCCTCTTAACGTCGATTAGGGTGAAGCGAAGGAGTATGGAGAAGCGCAGGAATGCAAGGGTGGGGGGAACAGGAGATCCCTGAGAAAACCCACAGACCAGTGGCATCGTCCGACACGATTCCCACGTGCGAAAATTCGGTAGTGACCCCTCCGGTAATTGAACCCGGTTCGCGTAGGTGGGAGGCAAGTAGTCTGACCACTAAACCACCGCGTCCCCATCACCCACTGTGTGTCCTACCCTCCACTTTGCCGTCGCATGACACCGTGACGTCAGGAGGTGGGTACCTCTAGTCGTCCGTTGTTTATAACAGTTTTACAATATCTCCTTGCCATTTACTGTACACTATCGTTCGTAAACAAACCAAGGCAACACAAGAAAATGCATTCAATTAATGGATATTTTTTCTCGTAGGCGTTGCAACTTGTAACAATTACGAAACGAAGACGGATTTTCTAAATTACACTGACTTGGTTATGAAGGGATCAAGGGAACTGGGGAATTGTGGGTACCGAAGGGAACAAGNGATTTTCTAAATTACACTGACTTGGTTATGAAGGGATCAAGGGAACTGGGGAATTGTGGGTACCGAAGGGAACAAGAGTAAGTGAACGAGGAAAATTGGCAATACGAAGGTTTGATTAAGTGTCGATACTAGTCTTGCAGTGTGTGCAGGTGTGTGTGAATGTATCATGTTACTTTATTTTTCGTTTATATGTGCAATTTTTACATATTTTTTTTATGTGTTATATTTTATGTACAATTTTTTTAAATTTTAAATTTTGTACTGTTTTTTTATGGATATTTCAATGTAAGAAAATGCACCTTTGCCGTAACTACGCCATCATATTAAAAGCACATACGTGAATAAATGAAAAGATGCAAAACATTTCCACTTGTGAAAAACGTGATATAAATTACGAATGGAAGTAGCGTTTTCTTGTAGTGGTCACATTTTTTCACAATTAGATTCTGTGTACTCCATTCACGGGTACTTCCAACTTTTCTAAAGCCCCGACAACGCACCGCTTTCATGCGCACTCTGTGTATAGCAATATTTTGCACAAGTACTATTTCTTACTAGGTATTACCAACACACCTATTTTCTCCCTGTTTTTATTCATATTAATTATAAACTAAATATTATAATTTATTAATAATATATAATTCAAATTTCAAGTTTATTAAAAATAAGAAATTTTTATGATAACCGAAATATAAAACGTTTGTGATACACGAAATATTTAAGAAATTACTAAACACGTCATACATGTGGTAATTTTTCAAAGGTTTGATTAAAAAAAGTGAAGAAACCGTGAACAGGCTATAGTTTCTATTGCAGGCATTGTTTTTATTTCATTCCGTGTGCAGTCGACGGCCAACTATTCGCTTTCTCGTCCAACAGCCTTCGCTTCGTGGATAACCCATGCAATTAAACACAAATANGATTTTCTAAATTACACTGACTTGGTTATGAAGGGATCAAGGGAACTGGGGAATTGTGGGTACCGAAGGGAACAAAAGTAAGTGAACGAGGAAAATTGGCAATGCGAAGGTTTGATTAAGTGTCGATACTAGTCTTGCAGTGTGTGCGGGTGTGTGTGAATGTATCATGTTACTTTTTTTTTCGTTTATATGTGCAATTTTTACATATTTTTTTTGCTTTAGTGTTATATTTTATGTACAATTTTTTTAAAATTTTAAATTTTGTACTGTTTTTTATGGATATTTCAATGTAAGAAAATGGACCTTTGCCGTAACTAAGCCATAATATTAAAAGTACATACGTGAATAAAAGAAAAGATGCAAAAAATTTCCGCTTGTGAAAAACGTGATACAAATTACGAATGGAAGTAGCGTTTTCTTGTAGTTGCCTCATTTTTTCACAATTGGATTCTGTGTACTCCATTCACGGTTACTTCCAACTTTTCTGAATCCCTGATAACGCACCGCTTTCATGCGCACTCTGTGGANTGATAACGCACCGCTTTCATGCGCACTCTGTGGATAGCAATATTTTGCACAAGTACTATTTCTTACTAGGTATTACCAACACACCTATTTTCTCCCTGTTTTTATTCATATTAATTATAAACTAAATATTATAATTTATAGATAAAATATAATTAAAATTTCAAATTAATTAAAAATAAGAAACTTTTAGGTTAACTGAAGTATAAAACGTTTGTGATACACGAACTATTTAAGAAATAACTAAACACGTTATACATGTGGTAATTTTTCAAAGGTTTGATTAAAAAAAAGTGAAGAAACCGTGAACAGGCTATAGTTTCTATTGCAGGCATTGTTTTTATTTCATTCCACGTGTAGTCGACGGCCAACTATTCGCTTTCTCGTCCAACAGCCTTCGCTTCGTGGATAACCCATGCAATTAAACACAAATACCAAGATGTAGACTAAATTTGAAGACGGGAAACTGTACGTTACAAACGTGCATTAAAGAAAATGGCTCCAAGACGATAAAAACTGCAGCGAGTCGGTGGTTACAGCTACACTGGAATTAGGGAATCCGTGAACCGAGAGGACGAAATAAATGTTAACCTGTTCCACCAAATACCCCTCCTCTTTGTGTCTTGAATTTAACCGGACGTGCTGTTTTCGTACCGGCAGCGGTTAATTAAATTGGAAGCGACTAGTAGAAGAAGAAGACGGCGAAGAGCATAAATTCCGAGAACTTCGCGGGCAAATTACTGGTTCAGCTCTTAGCTCTTTCCACGCCCAGCCCCCTGTGTGTAAAGCAAATTACTACCAGTCAGCTTCGTTTTGTCCTCATTTCACCACGTTTCTTGCAATTTATTCTCTGAAAAACTACTTTCAAAATTTGCCCGTTCTCCTGACCCCCCCTCCCTCCTCCGCAAAAAAAGCTTTGCCAACTTCTGGACTTAGCACAGGCGTAGCAAGGCCCTTAATAATACATGACTTATATTAATAAATAAAGCATTTACATATAAAACATTTAAAAGATTAATAAAAATACAATTTATGCGGACAAAATTAAACTTTCCTTTACACATTATTCAGAACAATAAACAACTCGGTTTCATATACCCATAAAAACAAGAACAGTTTCTTTCCAACTATCACTGCACTAGAAATACATAGCGAACCTTCATTGCAAAGACGTTAATGTGCCAACTTACGGTTCGAGAGATTCTGGGTTAGAATTTCAGCTAAGACTGGGTGTACGGTTTCTAGTTTAAGTGTAGATAAGTTAAGCCGATTAACCATAATCGGAGGGTGCATAGTATCTAGGTCTATGGCGCATATGGTGAAGTGAAGAAGATGGAGCTGCGACAGGAGTTCCCCGAGTAAACCCTCTGGCCAACGGCAACGTCCGCCTCGTAACACACATGAGCAAATCGGTAATGACCTCACCTGAACTCGAAAGTACGAGGTGTGTTCAAAAAATAAGGTAACTTGTTATTTTGTGACTTTGTCTCGATAAATATTTATGTATTCATCAATATCTATTTTGTCCCCTTCAAAGTAATCCCCCTCAGATATAATAACTTGTGCCAGCGCTTTTTGCCAATCCTCGAAGCACTTATGATATGCTCACTTTGGTATGGCGTTGAAGTCTCGTAGGTCTTTATCTCCTCAATCGTGGCAAGCCTCCGTCTTTTCACGGGTCTCTTCAGTTTTGGGAACAGGAACAAGTCACAGGGGGCCACGTCCGGTGAATACGATGGCTGAGGCATGATTACGGTGTTGTTAATACAGATTCTTTGATCCATTGTTTGCGATAACAAAAAATCGCCAAGCACACCAAATCACGTCTAATCTGATAACGTCAACATATCTTGGGGACATGTGTATCAACATAACAATTAAAACAATCAATAATCGAATGTACGTAGCCCTCGAAATTTGCAAAATCACCTTATTTTTTGAACACACCTCTTAAAGTTTGATTTGGTTTGTAACCCCCACCCTTACTCTCTTCCGATAACCTTCCGGCGGAAAACGACCACGTTAGGTGCGTTCAAGAGGTTAATGTTATTTTATATATTTTTATCACGTGACGTTCATTTTCCTTATCATATAAAATAATAGTCTAAAATATTTATGACAATATAAAAATTCGAATTAAAAAAAATTGCAGTAATGGAAATTTTATATTTATATATAATTGTTAGAACAAATCTGAAAATGATACTAAAATAATACGTCAACAAGATTTTTTCATGTTATTAGAACACCATGAAGAATATTTCTTGAAAATTTGTAATGCTGCTCGACCGTATTTCAATGTCAACTTTTGAAATAAAATGCAAAGTCAAAATAACTTAGAGTAAAATCCATACCGCAGGCAATCCAAGTGTCGGGTTTCAAAGAAATTGCAACATGCCAGTCTTGTGACTTAAATTAATAATTTAGGTGTTTTGTGTTCAAATAATTTTTTTTTTATTTGTTCGTATCAAGACGTTAAATTTAAATCCTTACTTTTACGTTAAAAACCACGACGAACGTTATTTTTCGAATTATTTTATATTTTCATTAAGTTCTCATGAATATCATGTAATGAAACTATAAGAAAACCTCAAAAGCCATGTAAAAAAAATTGGCTGTTGAACAGCCTTAAAAAGCAACGTCTGATAATAAAGACAACATACGTATTAACCTTTACTGGTCTACCCACTTATGCACACTGTTCTTAAGTTATTTGGTGACCCTTACTGTTCACCTGGAAGCACCCCGAGCGCTCCAACGTAGGCGCATCCTCAGAAGAAACAACTGTTTGGAAACAGCTTCCGTCAGTTCACAAGTGAATCCTGCTTGAAGCGTAAAAACAGGAATGCGGGATGACTGAAAACAAGACCTAAAAATGTTTTTGCAGCATTACATACATACGATACACTCCTTGACTTAGAATTCTTCATATCCTTCAACCTGGTCAGTTTTGTTTTTAGTTTGAATGGCAGCAAATACATCGTAAATCAAGAAATATTTTGTGCTTGTAGACCTACGCAGTTAATACGAATAAGACCGCCATACTTCGGCTTCGACGTTAATTAAGAAAATTAATGAGATTCAAATGCTATCATAATTTTTTGCGCAAATTTTCATCATACGGCATGACTCAGAGCGTTCTACCAAAGCGACCACTTGTTTACGCTGACATGAAGGCCAGCGCTATCACAAATAATTTTGGCGGCAACCACATGTACCGCAAACATTATTGTAGGGGCCGTGATTTTTCTTTCCCAGTGACGAGGTTTGTTGACCAGTACATATTTTTTTTAAAGTTAAAGCCTTTTTCTGCAAAATTTCGACGTGAGTAGACCGTGCTTAGAAATCGGCACCCCTTACTGCCTGGCAATCGTATCATATTGATTGTTATGCAAGTTGCCGAACTACCAGGTATTGTAATACTTTATTCTGTATTGATTTATACATGTTCAAAACATTAGCATTAGGAGATCTGTAATGTAAATTATTTCTGAGTAATAGTTAATCTGTGAATAATAAATAAGCAATTATACTATTGCGTTATTAACTGTAATACAAAACATGACTGACAACCGGAATAATTTCCCCAAAATATTTTGGTGACGGCGGTAGGTATTGCAGCGATCGCAGGCCTTTATTCAGTTACATATTATTCATACTTCCAGTGTAATATTTCCTGTATAATATAATAATATTTCCTGCTCGAATCCTGTATTCTATACAGTTTCTTACAAGTGGCTCAAACCTCAGAAATAAATTCTTATCAGTGAGCATATGTATATGATAAACACTTTTTTTCGTAGAGGACCTACGTTCGCAGTTTGTCGGGTGAATCCCCGTTTACTTTGTCTAAGAAAGGAGTCCGTGCGATGTAAAGAAACATCAATACCCGAACTTCAGCTCCGAGGCTGCCTGCTGCTAGTAAGTGCTGCCACTTTGAAACTAAGATCTCCTCTCTACGTTGTTCACATATTCAAATAGTGGGCCTGGTCTTCAGCTTTTGTCACATCTCGTTAACGTGATGTGTCATGGATATTCATTATTTACTGGCGCGTGTTCTCTCAGTTTATTTGTTTATTTTATTTTAAAATTTCTCCATCTTACGACCCCATTCGCGTTTATAAGTACTCAGGGGATATAGGTGGTGTCTCAATGGAAATACGTATTTTCTACGTAATTATGATACGCTACATCCTTAAAGATATATCAAACATATGACAACAATGCGTATTTAAATATACAAACAACGCGACATAATGGACGTAACAAAATTAATTGTATGTATACGTACACATTATACATAACAAAAACGCATGACTAAAATTACAAACAACATAACTGGCTTGATGAATTTCACAAAATATTTAACTGCATACAAACATACTTAAAATATGTATATCACAACTTATAACGAAAATTGAATAAATGCTACTGCATAACTGACATGATGTATTTAACAGTAAGTAGTGAATACTTACAAATATTAGTGTTATTGCCTACTATCACTAATCGTTGATAAAAGATGCATAAAGCTACAGAGTTTCAACAAATTAATAATAGATGAAAATATAAAATAACAGCGTGATGGCATGTTTAATACAATTGAGAAAGTCATCAGAAGAATAATATACATGCGTAATCAGGTTTTTTCAATTTTCTTTTAAATGTTTTTTTTGTACTTATGCACAAATTGTTCACGTCTAATAAAATCTTCTCGAATGTCCCAATATTAGAACATTGGTACATAGCGTATTTGTGGGGCAGTGTAAATTATTTGTGGCCTTTATAGAAATTGAGTTCTCTGTTGAACTTGCCTGAAAAATTTCGAAGTTTTCTGTTACAAACAGAAGTAATGACTAGCTGTACGAGACTAAGCGAGTGTTTTAGTGCTTTGAGAAACTGGAGTCGACAGGAGTCTGCTTGGTGGAGNAACGAAACAAGGGGCCCGATGACTTAACCATGAGGTATGCCATGCTTTGTTACACGCCTTTTTATATGGTTGTTTTATATTATGATGTTTTGTTTTTGGTTGCAACAATTTTCTGTCTTTGACTGAGATATTAAAAATTCTCAAACTTATCTGCAGATATAAGGTGATTTACACAATCAAAAGCTTCTAGGCATAGTTCTTCTTAAAGCCAAATTGACATGGAGTTAAATATTTTATATTGAAGTTCGTGGCTTAACAGCCGGTTGTGTATGAAATTTTTAAATATTTTTGAGAATGTGCTTGATTTAACATCTCGTTGTACATAACAATTTGAAACATTTTTGAAAGAGTCGTTAGCTGGAAGATGGGTCTATAATTTTCTATTATAGTTTTCCTCCCCTTCTTAAGCAAAGAAACCACTGCTGCAACTGGAGAAATGCTGCACTGATGAGGGCTGTTGCATATAAAGCTTAGTGGCGTAATAAGTTTTACTGAGTAATATTTTATGAATTGGCTATTTATTTCGTTATACCGAACAGAACTTTCAAGTTTCAGGCTTCTTATTATTGGTTTTATTGTAGCAGCAGTAGTTTAAACTTACATTAGTGAATTTGTGTTGGAATCGAGATTTTGTTTGACAGGTCATCTGCAACACTTGGTATGTAGTTAAAAAATTCATCTATAAGGTACCTTTATCGCTAATAACTATCGTATTTATTTCATATCTAAGAGTTCGTCATTGTTACTACTCCTTTTGATGTTTCCATTCTCGTTATATTCCATACTACTTTCTTTTCGTTTGAATATAACTTACCGAGGTTTGTCCGGTACATGCCTATTGCATTTGTAACCACTTTCAGAATTATCTCGCAATAATTCTTACAGCGATTTTTTGCTTATAGTTTTCTAAAAAAAAATTTACCACACTTCTAGGACATACATAAAAATTATGTCGGTAAGAACCAATATGTCTAATTCATTTGAAAATTAACCACACAATTAAAGTTATTAATAAAGCAATATAAAAGTTTATGCTTGTCTTTAAAACGCTGTAAAACATGATCTACACAGTTCTTCAATGGTTTTCGTGATCGATATTTATTTAAGAATGTTGGAAAAAATAAAGTTACACATATTACCCATCAGTTACAATTTTTTAATTCGGCGTAGGTATGTTTATTAATTATTATGAAAAGTGCGTCTGGAAGACAACTGTCATTATCAAGTAAACATTCCAGACTAAATTTATTACTATTGTCATTACAAAAGCAGATGTTTGATTGAAATGGTCTCATTTTGCAAATTTTTTTCACTTAAAATCACATTTTTCAAAAAAAAATTGGTAAATTCTTAAAAACTGATTTTATTCACACTGATTAAAAATTATATTTGCCTTACTCGGTTCACTGGTTTGGCGTTTTCTAAAAATTTCTTAGAACATAAAATATACCAAAAATGTATATCAATAGCTGCTTTTTTTAAATCGACTTATGGTTTATGTGTACTATGTCTACATCCTTTATGTGCAAAGTACAATATCCATACTGAGAAAATATCCAATTTTTGCATTAGTTATATATACAGAATGTCCCAAACCTAGTGGACCAGCACTTTTCCTCGAAAACGGCGCATCCGAGTTTTTTCGGGTAAAATGCTTTGTAGGCAAACCCTTGACGAATTGAATGGTGAACTCTACATTGCCTATAATCTGCTGTAAACGGGAGGAAACGAAGGTAACTTCAGAATTTCAAATGTGAAGACAGTACAACATTAGTATCATTGAATAGAGCTCGCAAATTATAATGAATGCGTATATTCTTCAAGAAAAATTACAGAAACTCCAATACAATTATAACTTGGCGCTCCTTTTGCTCACTGCTTTGGATAACTTTATATGTGCAAATGCAAATTTATGAAATTGATTTGAATAGTAATAATGAAGCAGCGACTAAATTTATGGCGTGAATTCCCTTGACAATGCAGTTTATTTTCAGGTGGAATCACTAACAAATGAAGAGTATCTTAAATGCAACAACCTACCTAGCTCTACATTCTTGGTGTTTCGCAATTTAGGAAACTAAAAATATTCTAGATTCGTCCCTTTACATTTCTGCACAGTTCCGCAGTGTCATAATTCTGCCACGAGTGAAAAAAATGACTACTTGTACAGTTCAGTACAAACTTCAACAAAGACAAGGCGATACTAACCTGGGGACTGAAGATGTGCAAATGTTGTGCCACAAGCTAGGCGGAAGAGAGGAAAAGGTAGTGGCTCCCTGCGCAAGGCTTCACCACCTTCGCCCTCACTCTGAAAGTGCCGTCGCAGAGGAAGAACACAAATTCAAGGAAAGAACTGCTATATAAACGCGAATATTGCACTGGGGACTAGGGAGACACCTGCTGCTGTGCTGGGGCGTGTGAAGGGTAGAATATCTGTCACCCTCAGTGACAGTTACGCCAGGCCACTGTTTCCCTGCTTAAATTATTGTTCGAGGTCAAGAGCAGAAAGGTATTGTACGGCACTTTTGAAGTAACAGCTGGACTCGGGTCAATTTTCGGGTTATTAATGGGCAAGGTGTGGCCCGCGGTTCGCTTACTGAATAGCGCACAAACTGAAATGCAATGAGTTATTAGAGTTTAAAACGAAGCAGTTTCTGAGTTTTGTAAATTAATTACTGTGGACAAAGTACATTGAAATTTTGTAACTCAAAAGTGTACTCGCTATTTGAAAACGCTATGAAGTTGGTCTGAAGAAGAGAGCTAACTAGCTCAAGACTTTATATTTGAAGTTTAATGCCAATGGTGAGTTCATGTTATTATGAGGGACTGTGACCATTGCGGACCATGCTGTAAAAGGTTTTTTTTGTTTTCTATCTTGCTGAGTTGTGTGTCTGAGCGAGATTTTTATTTAGTCTCATGTTCGGCAATGAACTCAGTCCAATCAAACCATCATAATAGCTCAAGAAGTTCTTCAAAACCATGGGATATGGTTTGTATAATACTTTCTCAGTTCCTATGTAAAATTAATAAACTACGTAAGTGGACACATTCTGCATTACGATTATGAAAAAAAAAATAACTCAAACAATCTAAAACAATGTGTATGAGATGTAAAAAGGATCTTAAAATAACTTGCTGAGATGTCTCAAAGAAGTAATACAGGTAAATTGGTCTTGTTGTCTAGTATCTGTGACTTATTGTTGTATACGCACTTAGGTATAATAAAAATACTGNTACAGGTAAATTGGTCTTGTTGTCTAGTATCTGTGACTTATTGTTGTATACGCACTTAGGTATAATAAAAATACTGAAGTGAAATCCAACAATTACTAAACAACTTATTTTAGCACCTAGCGAGGTGGCGCAGTGGTGAAATATTAGACTTGTAAAATCTCAGTCCGGCCAGCATTCAGCTAGTTTTTTATTTATCATATTTTAGTGAAATAACTTCATCACCCATGACCGAATCCTTCCCTAATTCCCTTGAAAAGTTGTACTGTTTTATGTCTCCGTCTCTAATGGCCTTGATATCGGCGAGACGTAAAGTCTGACTAGCACCTGACTTGCACTTGCCACTAAGCACATGAGAAAGTAATGTCCGTGCGGCTTGAGGAGAAGCAGCTTAGAGGGAGAGATGTGCACGGGACAGAGATATGCTCGTACCTGCGCGAATGCCTAGTTGTCGGTGACAAGATAAACCTCTTGCTACCGATGACATCACATATACATACTAACCCTCATCATTCTGCATTTACAATGTTGCCATTGATTGGAAATAGTTATAATAAAACGTATTTCACTTGAATGTGATCATTCTATCTGTTGTAAATATTCCGGTCAGTTAAATTTAATGCATTTATAAATGCAAAAAAATGACAACATTTTTTAAAAGACATGGTCAAAAGGAAGGGGGGGGGGGAGGAGAGGCACCCCATGGATCCGACCCTGGTCTAAGAATACAATATAATGTATTTATCGACTATTATTCCAAATGAGCGGGCTTTCAAAAGTGCTCGCTTTACCGTGAATAACCCATAAGGGCCATTGACCGGAAAATCCGAAAACAGCCTAAGTTTAATGGAGTCCGAAGTGGCGTAGGATGCTAAGAGAACGTGGTAGTAACGGCATAAAGAGAAGAGGTGGGAGTGGGAAGAAACAAGCTTCGTACATTACATTTCTCTGGGCGTCACGGCTGGGGTTCGAACTGACGAGCGTAAGGGGAAGCCCGGCAAGAGGTTAGATTTTTGTTATGCGAGTGTAAACCGGCGAGAAGAAAGCAGAAGAAAGCAAAAGTTTGAACGCTTGAGAATTATAGCCATCTGCCACACTATTTTAGAAAGTATAGCAGCTGCAGTCAGCAGAAACTGGTTTAACTGGCCTTTGCGGTTTGGGCTACTAGCTTCGAATTCCGGGAAAAGGTGGGATTTTAGTGGCATAACTTATGCCAGGGTACGTTATTAGAAGAAGAAATCCCGATATTCTGAAAATTTTCAAACGGCGACGTTATCAAGTACGGAAAAATAAACTTGTACGTAAATGTTTACGTTTATACAAGAAGATAGTAAGTTTGTACAACTGTAAACTATGGAATCTCTACCCACAGCCCATCATCTACAAAAAATCGAACTGTTTATAAATTCGGTGGATCTTTCTTGTTCATACAGATACACAGTTCTTTTTTCTGACAATAACTAGGCAATTGGTTGTCAAAATTTTCATGTTACCACAATACTAAGTATTCAAAATTTTACCAAGAGTAAGTTAAATAAAAAACAAAAAAAAACAAAAAAAACTTTTTTTGTAAAACTAAATTACTTTTGGCATCTTGTCTCGGCTCATTCTTTTATTTTGGCTATAGCTACCAACTTCCTCCGAAATATTAAACCGTGAAATAAACGCAAAACAAACGCAAGACCAGGTATAGTTAGTAACATCTCTATAGCCCTCAAATGGTTGGAATTCCTGGGAATGGCGACTGACATGATGTTGTCAGCGGCTTACTGAATATTACATTTATTCTAACAATATGCGCACAAGTGCTGATGTTTTTAACTGAGTGAATACTGGGGATTTGCAAAATGTGATCATGTCAGTCTACTGAAGTCTGTAATTGCACAAGAATACGTCAGTTGCGTATACAGGTTTGTGTATTAGGCTATGAAGCTCTTTGCAGTCTTGTATTATCTGTATTTCTTTTGAGAGGTTGGTACGAGGCCTATTTTTATTTTCCATACAATTTAAAAGGATTATGCTATTTGTCATCCTATACTCCAGTTTTACTGATGTCGCCAGATGTTAACAATTACCCGTGGCACATTTAATTCTGGGTAAACTTTAAAATATTATTTTTCTTTTTTCATTTTTTTATATATTGATTTTAATGGTCATAAACGTTTAGCATTAGTAAATTTTTAAAGTTTAATGTCAATTTCTGTTGGCTTCACAATCTTTTATTACATGCTAACAAAAATTACACATCCTCTGCTATTCAGTGGCATGACATTTCGGAACTGTTTGATTATTCAAGTTTTCCCGATCAACGTTGAGATGCCAGAAGGACAAATATATTATATTATGGTGTTTATTTTATACAGGTGTTAACTTGAAGTGCCGTTTCACACGAGGCGGTTGTCGCCGGGCAACTTTCGCTTCATAGGGCAGTTCACCTGCAACTGAAGGCACCGGTAAAAGGGATGCCAACATACGTAGAACGTACAGTTGTTAAATGGAATCAGACGAAGAAGTTCTGTGTATGCTTATTCTTAGGAGGAGAAAAATAAGGGTATATATAAGCAAAGCGTGCACAAAACACATGTGCTCCCTTATTTAAGTGAGAGTCTCGCAAAGGGATTTTTCCATACAAGCTACGAAGACCTGCGCTTGGATGATCAGAAATGTTTCATATACTTCAGAATGTCGAAGTTGTCTTTTGACGAACTTCTAGCTTGTATACAAGATAAGATCCTGAAGGTTGACTGTACGATGCGAAAGAGAAATTAGCTGTCACCCTGAAGTAATATTTTAATAATCTTCTCATATTGTTTACATTGTCAATTCATGTATTTTGGATTAACTCTACTGATATACACGTTAAATATGTGCACATAATTGTGATCTATAATGTAACATAAGATAACGTAATGTGACATGGTGTTATGTAATGTAATACACGATATATTATAATTTAATTAACTGTTATAAATGAAGAGTAATGCAATTTGTATACTTTAATATTGAACTTATCAACATGCTAGATAATGTTAAGTTGAATATCGCATGCCACATTGTACAGTATCATGTTTTATTGTACTGTTTCACTGTATGTCATATTGAGCCAGGTCACGTATTATATTGTCACATTATATTATATGCAACTATTATAACATTTTATGTTACATTTAATTTTATTTACCGGATCTATATATAGCCTTTATAGAGATATGTATGTTACATTACAATTTAATAGAGAAAAAGGAATGAAGTTTTCTAATCAGATTTACATGCTGATTACATCTGAAATGTTCACTCTTGTATTACATAGACACGCAATACCATTGTATAGTCGGTTGTGTTCTTTACTACTAAATTCTTGTTTTACTCACGAGACACGCAATACAATTGTATAGTCGATTGTATTCTTTACTACTAAATCATAACAATTACTTAACATGTCAATGTTTCAAAATCTTATGATAGTTGAAATTAAACCAATTCTATTGGTCAGTGCTACATAGTGAACCATCACTGTACACAGATGCTGATGGACTGTGTTGTTCATCTCCCTGGCCGTGGAACTGAAGTGTCGTTTCCTATCCATGCCTCGTTCTTGGATGCAACCGCTGAACAGATTGTTGGTAATGTTGTTCTTCTATCATTTGGAAATGTTGGCTAGATCCAGTCCAGTGAATTCCTGTGTGTGTAGGGACGTTCGGGTGTAGAAAACCAGGGACATGGGTAAAATTTTTGCTTGAAGTGATACTGTCAGGCATCTACCAGCACATTAATAATGGAAGATTCCACCTTCAATCTTTGGTTTTGGAGAACGTTCTTCAGTACTGGTACAAGGGAAACCACGAACAAGTAATCCTCATCATTGTCTTTTGATTGGCGTTTTTTGAGATACTTTACCTTCATGAACTTGTAAAATGTATCCTCTCCATCTTATTTTTCACATTTTATTTTTCCACATTTTCTACGAGGATGAATTTCGTTTTTCTTATATATTTGCTGGTGATATCTGCTTTTATCTTCTACTCCTTCTTGATCTGAGTCATTTGGCTCTTCAGGAACAATACTTGGTGATGTTTGTTTAGTATAAGGATCCAGAAAACTCAACTGCTGAAGATAAATGTGTTCTTTCCCTTCCCGAGCTGAACCAGTGGCTTGTTTTTCTNGTGTTCTTTCCCTTCCCGAGCTGAACCAGTGGCTTGTTTTTCTGCTTCACTTTCACTTGGTGTAGCAGGTCCGTAGGCTTTTACAGCTCTTTTAAAAAGCTTTATCAGAAAAAAAAAACACTATTTCAATTAAAACCCAAGAGTCTCTGTGTGATAAAATGATACAAGTAATGATTTGAAATCTATGGTTAATTGTTTTACTTTTTCCAAATACTTGGGGACAGGAGCGTCAACGNCTGCTTCACTTTCACTTGGTGTAGCAGGTCCGTAGGCTTTTACAGCTCTTTTAAAAAGCTTTATCAGAAAAAAAAACACTATTTCAATTAAAACCCAAGAGTCTCTGTGTGATAAAATGATACAAGTAATGATTTGAAATCTATGGTTAATTGTTTTACTTTTTCCAAATACTTGGGGACAGGAGCGTCAATGAGTTGTGACAAGGCACAAATAAGTAGCATAACATTAAATCAGAATTGACAGCATTTAATAATATTCTCATACAACNGAGTTGTGACAAGGCACAAATAAGTAGCATAACATTAAATCAGAATTGACAGCATTTAATAATATTCTCATACAACGTTGCTGTTTCAAAAATACATTACTGAAATTAATAGATACAGTTTGTATTTGCACAAATTCAAAATAATATCAATATAACATTTCACTTGTATCAATTGTATACAACCTACTCTTTACCTTGAGCTTTAATTTACAGCACACGTATTTAAAACAATTACTTTGAGATCACCAAAATTGATTAAAATACAAACATTCATCTAAATACACATTTGCTGAATAAGGGAATGGAGGGCATTCGTGTAAACCAACCAAAGCCTCCAATCCAATAAAATGATTTAAAAAAAATGACAAAAAAATATAGTTACGGTGGGAGGAGGTCAAAGTGACCCTCCAAAGCTCCTACCGTTAAAAATTGATAGCGATAAAATCAAGGCTACCTATTAAAAAGGAATACCATAACAAGTGAGTCGTGGAAACGAAAAATGCACATTCAAATAAATGATTGAGCTTGGGCGGCGCAGACGCGACACCGTAGACATAGTTTAGAAGCGCAACCAGAAACCAAATTTAGAAACGAGAAGCAACAACTGCGCACCCAAGCGACTACATACACATGCCACACAAAATTACAAAACCATTAAAACCCTACCGAAAAACACACACACGTTCTCCACGACTCACCGTAATTTGCCCCATCGCTCTGAAACAACGACTAGATGTTGTCGTCGATTGAAATGAGCACAGCACAATTCTTGTAGAAGTGCAGCACAAGCAAGCGAAGTGAAGTGCAGCAAGACGCAGGATAGAACAGTGACGTAACTTGGCCGCGCAGGGCCTTAAATCGAAGACTGCCGCCAATGACAGAGCAAGACGGACGCGTAATGGAAGGGGAAAAGGAGGAGAGGGAGAGCAAGGAGAACGGAGGAGGGTATTCCGAGCACGAGCAAGGAGTACGCCACAAACCGGGAGTATAGAGGGCGCTCTCAACAGTAACGAGGGCGGAGCAGAGTGACCTGCATTTTCAGTACCGTCTGGGTGTGTCAACTGCACGTGGACTATCCGAGAGGTATGCTCTGCTGAATGGACAAGCGTGAGAAGGCCTGTCTGTTTCCCTGCACTGGCAGATGACACGCGGAGCGCTTCTGCTGTAGGTTTCTCTTTGCGAGCCAACTTCCCACACTGTCTTGCAAACATTGTAGGAAGCATATTAGTATTACTAAGTCTACCCAAACAGGTTCGCTGTGCTTCTATTATAAATCTTTCTTTGCGTTTGTTCTGTTGGCGATATGTGATTCCAACTACGAATTTTTGTTCATTGAGACATTTTGGGACAGTGAGAAATTATCGCACTCCTCAATTGTTTGATGTTCTGTTTTGCACATAAAGAATCAAAGACGAAACTCTGAACATCCCAGCACCTGAGAAACTGAAACATAGTAATGAACTGCCAATGGCATACATTATTATTGGTAATGAAGCTTTTGGTCTTTCAGAACATGTATTGCGCCCTTACGGTTGTGTTTTTTGACACCTATCAAAAAGGTGTTCAACTACAGACTGTCACGTGCACGACGGTTCATCAAATTCAGTTTTGGCTTGTTGCCTAACAAATGGCGTATTTTTCATCGACCTCCAGATGTTTCTCTGGGCCTGGCAGAACGGATAGCGCAAATCTGCTTTGTGTTGCATAACTTTGTGCAAGATAGGGACGGTGTTAATTTTGAGGACACACTAGCAATTCATGGCAGGTTGAATGAAAACGATTACCATGCTAGGGCGGCAGTTTATGAGATTAGAGACAGTTTCGCAAATTATTTTGTTTCCCCCAAAGGAGCTTTGCCCTGGCAGTTGGAATGTATCAGGTAAGACGATGGTTGCTTTACAACCTTGACCTACATTGTTTTTATTTACTTGATAACAAAATTGTTGGAATGTTATATTTATATTTAAAAACACGCATTATTACGGATAATGAAAACGTCTTTCGAAAGTGTACTTTGAAGAAATTGTTCTAGCAGTTAAAATTCATAGAGCTGAATTGTTATTTTTGGTAAAAATACATAATGTAATAATACGTATTACTGAAAGGGTTTTAGTGGTTTTTATTTTTTGAGGTGAAATGTTATATATTGTATCGTAACATTCATTAATAAGTTAACATTCTTATATTACAAATATAACATTAGTTTAAATACATTTTTGCTCTTTCTTAGTTAGCTCACATGAATACATTACGCAATTAGTCCAACGTTGGAAGATTTTTCACCGAAATGTGTAATGACATTCTGTGAAATTGTATTGATTCAATAGCGCGTGTAACTCAGTACACGTTAGAGAAGTGAAACTTATTTGGTGATTATTATGTATACAGCATAGCTCTCTCTTTTTTTTCTCTAGCCGAGTGCAGATCTTCCATCTTTTTTGGGTCACAAATGCTTCAAAACGTTTCATATTATATGATATTGTAATTTTACTCTCATCACGCCCAAAGAAGTTACATTTTAATAAAATATTGATGTTATAATTAAGTAGCAATATTATAATGCAACATTACACTTGTACTAAAACTTGATTAAACAATGCAGACCTACACGTAACTTCAGGGTGCGTCACGGGAAACGAACTGTTTTAAAATGTGCAACATTTATATTCACCAAAATGGTCGATTTAAGTGATCTTCGTTTCCGTACATTGTATGCTTCCAATGCCACGTTTTACTGTATCCTTCTATAGTGGTAAATTATTTGTACACGACACAAAGATGGTGTTCTATCTTTATTCAAATCGTCCATTTCACCTGACGCATCCTGTACAAAGGCGAATTATCCACAACTAAAAACAACCCAACATAATGTTATAGCAATGCAACAATGTAAGAACTGTACGATCACGAATTCAATAAAAACACTGCAGTGAAAGTGTATTTATTCTACAGTTCGCATTAAATTATTGGCTGAGATAAGTCTCCATTTCAATATAGTATATTTCTATTCCAGCATATAAAAATGTTTTACTTACCTATTTTGTTTTTCACATCTTCTGGCTTCTCGTTGAAGTCTGGTATAAATCTTACAATGACGTCCTCCCACGCGGCCCTTTTTATATATAACCTTGTGTGAATATTCGTCTATTGACATATTGTATTTTGCAGGATGTTGTTCAATTTATGAAATAAAGTCATCGACATAAAAGGTCGTTAGCCCAGTTCATCGCTGCACTGCCAACACGCCCTGTCATGCTTGCGAGCAAATTGCTACCGTACACGTTGGGGTTGGTAGTAATGAGGTTACAAGCCGGCGACAGTTGCCACGACTGAGCACCGAGTCTGTACGTGTGCACCAAATTTGATANGTAGTAATGAGGTTACAAGCCGGCGACAGTTGCCACGACTGAGCACCGAGTCTGTACGTGTGCACCAAATTTGATCAGGAAAACCCATATCACCTGTCACTTTCCTCTCATTAAAAGTAAGTTGTTCAACCACATTTGTTACATTTTGGATAAGCTAAAAAACAACGGTATTCATTCACCTAGTGCTACGGTATTCTCACTCGATTTTTATACGCTCGATTATGATAAAACATCGTCTCTTCGGCTTCCTCTGTATTAAATACTAGCTTAAACGGCCACGATTTGCTTTGGCATAAAATATTTTGGTTCTATTCATTTCTGTGAAATTAATTGAAAGACGTATATGTATTTTCAAAATCTTTAAACAACCGAAAAAAAAACCATTTAGAACAACAAACTGAAATGTTCCAACAGACAGGTGTCAACAAAGGCGCTTCCTGACGCAAAAAAATAGTAAAAATGAGCTTTTTGCAGATTTTAGTACCTTTGCAGGTAAAACAGATAAAAAAGAAAGGTGTACAAACCTCGTGGGAACGAAAGGAAGGTTTATAAAACAAACAGAATAAAAATTGGTTGATTTTTTCGGGAGTTATACGCGTCCGAACAAACGGACACAACATTTATATATATCCTCCTATATACTCAGAGAACGACAATATAATACTTTGTGTTCATACAGAATGGTTCTCTCGACAGTACCTTGCACTCGTAAAGCTCCTACAATACAACACTACCATTTCACACATTTATTTTCGTTCGGGTTCGCTAATAACAATTAACTGTGCTGCTGTATTTATGGACGGCTGCTTGCTACTTACTATTCTGAAGTCCACATCCAGTACTGAAGTCCACATCCAGTACTGAAGTCCTGGGCTCTCACTGACACAACTTCGTCTGAAACACCATCCATATACTGTTACTTTTTCAGCATCCAAATCCATTTTTTAATCTTAATTTCCCAATTAATTCACATTCACTGTCTAGCCATGCAAGCTGGCTCACACATTTATGATATAGAAATTTCCTAATAATATCAACGTAATATTTACAATCATATTAAATAGAAAACAAACCAATTATATATATGTGTGTGTGTGTGTATGCGCGCGTGTAGACAAACATTTCCAAACTCCAAAAGTGCTAAAAATTAAGCAGTATGTTCTAAAAAGGTCGTTATGTTATACTATAACACATGATTTAAAAAAAAAAGCTATAAGAAAATATAGTCCATTCTCGGTTACTTCCAATTTTTCTGAAGCCTTGTTTAAGTTCTGCTTCTAGGATTTCCCTCCGCCTCATGCTAATAAAGCTTAACTAAGTTGATGAAATTACGCCAAGGGACAGCGCATCCCATTCGTGCGCAGACACTTTAATAATATTTTACATAAGAACTAAATCTTACTAGGCATTACCAACACACCTTTTTTCTCCCCGTTTTTATTCGCAATAAATATACAATATATATAAAAATGTATATGTAAAATATAAGTAGATATTCAATTTAACCAATAATAAGATACTTTTACGTTAACAGAAGTATACAACGATTATGATATACATAGCATATTTATGAAAGAATCACGTATGTCATACAAAGGGTGATTTTTCAAAGGTTTGATTAAAAAAGTGAGAAGAAACCGCGACTAGACTATAACTGAAACGAACAATTTCGTATGTTGATATAAATTCCTACAATGGGAAGCAGATTTTTTTGTGAAAATATTTCGTGGGTTATCAAATGGCCTGTAAAATAAACACGCGACCTATTAATGCAGCAGTGAGATAAGGCCATTTGTTACTAACGTGTTGGCTAAAAGTGTCCTGCTGAAATCAATGCGCGTTTATAATTCATGTGCCGGAAATATTATATTTAGTTCATTTGCTACAGCATTTCGAAAAAATGTCTGTGTTTCACTCATGACATTATCTCTAAAGGTTTACCGCAACGTTATTCTGAAAATATTACTTTTATTTGTTTTTATTTAGTCTTATCGTGATTAGTTATTGAGATATTCAAGAGGACGTGTGCACTAGAAACGGTTCAATAAAACAGCTAATAAGAACACACACAATAGTAGATATTTGCACCAATGTGGAAATGTGAAAAGTAAAGTTAGTTTTTGTAATCCTGGTGGTATCTGCCCATAAAATGACCAGAAGTTTGCGTAGAAACAAGAAGTGACTACACACCAAATTCCAATTAGTGCAAAACCACTGATTCGCAGTGAAAATCAACTATTCGAATCAGTGAAAATGGCTCCACTTAGAATCAGTGGAAAACCACTGATTGTTTCAGTGAAACAATTTCTCTGATTGAAAAAAAGGACGGCCAACTGCAGAAGCGAATTAAATATTGTTTTTATTGAATTTGGCGAAATAATTACGAGAGATAAACATATTTACGATAGTTTACTATTTACAGTGCGCATTTTACCGTAATTAAAAAAAAAAGTAACAAGATTTCCTCATGTGGCCGGGATCGGGTTCGCTCATCCTTTCCGCTTCATTGTCAGACCGTTACCTTACTATCTGTGCTACCACATCGAATTGTTAATACGGAGGAAACTATACAGCTTATATTTTCTCATCAAAAGCGTGTAGTTTTAAATTGTATGCCCTCAATTTCCGTTTTTTGTTTAATTGGTACCGTTAGGATTGTTAAAACGAATAGTACATAGGACTGCACCCTCTTCTACACATTATATGCAGTTTAAACCTTCAAACAGAGCGCTGTGATGATTACATGAAAACGAAATGAATGACGTAAAAACGGAATGAAAGACAGAACGTTCGCATTACCTCATTAAATTGTGTTTTGAAAGACCAAATTACATTTTAGAAAGTATTTTGTATTGGTTTTATTCGTTTAAGCGTTGTTATTTCACTTCATACGTGTTGTTTGACGGCCATTTTTACACGATATTTAACTGATCCATCAGTCAAAAAACAAATCACTGAAAAACAGTTAATAAAATGACTGATGAATCAGTGGAAAATGTCACTGAATCAATAAGTGAAGGAAAACTAGCATTTTTCACTTATTCAACAGTTAAATACACTGAAGTGACAGTTGATTCAGTCAGATACTGTTCACTAATTGAAACAGTGAAATTCACACTGATTTAAATTTAGAGTGTAGTAGAATGACATGAATAGTAAGGAATGAATCGTAGGCTAAATTGTAAGTTTTAATAATACTCGTACAGACCACAATCTAAATCTCAATCAGCGAGAATTTCACCGTTTAAATCAGTTAACAGCACCTGACTGATTCAACAGCCATTTAAATGAATTTAATTTATGAATTAGTGAAAAAATGCGTTTTCCTTCTCTTATTGGTCAGTGACTTTTTCCACTGATTCATCAACCATTTTATTCTCTGTTTTTCAGTGATTCGTTTTTTGGTTGAAGGATTAGTTTAACAACGTGTGTGAAATAAAAAAAACAACGCATAAACTAATAAACCAATAAAATGCGAGTTTCGTATTTTATGACGCAATTTTACGATGTAACATGAACATTTAGTCATTTATTCTGATTTTACGTAATAATCTTTGCGCTCCGTATGATGTTTTAAACTGCATTACATGTGGTGAATCGAGTGAATTCATATTTACTATTCGTTACAACAATTCNGTAGTAATGAGGTTACAAGCCGGCGACAGTTGCCACGACTGAGCACCGAGTCTGTACGTGTGCACCAAATTTGATAAGGAAAACCCATCACCTGTCACTTTCCTCTCATTAAAAGTAAGTTGTTCAACCACATTTGTTACATTTTGGATAAGCTATAAAACAACGGTATTCATTCACCTAGTGCTACGGTATTCTCACTCGAATTTTATACGCTCGATTATGATAAAACATCGTCTCTTCGGCTTCCTCTTTATTAAATACTAGCTTAAACGGCCACGATTTGCTTTGGCATAAAATATTTTGGTTCTATTCATTTCTGTGAAATTAATTGAAAGACGTATATGTATTTTCAAAATCTTTAAACAACCGAAAAAAACAAACCATTTAGAACAACAAACTGAAATGTTCCAACAGACAGGTGTCAACAAAGGCGCTTCCTGACGCAAAACAATAGTAAAAATGAGCTTTTTGCAGATTTTAGTACCTTTGCAGGTAAAACAGATAAAAAAGAAAGGTGTACAAACCTCGTGGGAACGAAAGGAAGGTTTATAAAACAAACAGAATAAAAATTGGTTGATTTTTTCGGGAGTTATACGCATCCGAACAAACGGACACAACATTTATATATATCCTCCTATATACTCAGAGAACGACAATATAATACTTTGTGTTCATACAGAATGGTTCTCTCGACAGTACCTTGCACTCGTAAAGCTCCTACAATACAACACTACCATTTCACACATTTATTTTCGTTCGGGTTCGCTAATAACAATTAACTGTGCTACTGTATTTATGGACGGCTGCTTGCTACTTACTATTCTGAAGTCCACATCCAGTACTGAAGTCCTGGGCTCTCACTGACACAACTTCGTCTGAAACACGAGCCATATACTGTTACTTTTTCAGCATCCAAATCCATTTTTTAATCTTGATTTCCAAATTAATTCACATTCACTGTCTAGCCATGCAAGCTGGCTCACACATTTATGATATAGAAATTTCCTAATAATATCAACGTAATATTTACAATCATATTAAATAGAAAACAAACCAATTATATATATGTGTGTGTGTGTGTATGCGCGCGTGTAGACAAACATTTCCAAACTCCAAAAGTGCTAAAAATTAAGCAGTATGTTCTAAAAAGGTCGTTATGTTATACTATAACACATGATTTAAAAAAAAAAGCTATAAGAAAATATAGTCCATTCTCGGTTACTTCCAATTTTTCTGAAGCCTTGTTTAAGTTCTGCTTCTAGGATATCCCTCCGCCTCATGCTAATAAAGCTTAACTAAGTTGATGAAATTACGCCAAGGGACAGCGCATCCCATTCGTGCGCAGTNTCCGCCTCATGCTAATAAAGCTTAACTAAGTTGATGAAATTACGCCAAGGGACAGCGCATCCCATTCGTGCGCAGTCACTTTAATAATATTTTACATAAGAACTAAATCTGACTAGGCATTACCAACACACCTATTTTCTCCCCGTTTTTATTCGCAATAAATATACAATATATATAAAAATGTATATGTAAAATATAAGTAGATATTCANTTTTCTCCCCGTTTTTATTCGCAATAAATATACAATATATATAAAAATGTATATGTAAAATATAAGTAGATATTCAATTTAACCAATAATAAGATACTTTTACGTTAACAGAAGTATACAACGATTATGATATACATAGCATATTTATGAAAGAATCACGTATGTCATACAAAGGGTGATTTTTCAAAGGTTTGATTAAAAAAGTGAGAAGAAACCGCGACTAGACTATAACTGAAACGAACAATTTCGTATGTTGATATAAATTCCTACAATGGGAAGCAGATTTTTTTGTGAAAATATTTCGTGGGTTATCAAATGGCCTGTAAAATAAACACGCGACCTATTAATGCAGCAGTGAGATAAGGCCATTTGTTACTAACGTGTTGGCTAAAAGTGTCCTGCTGAAATCAATGCGCGTTTATAATTCATGTGCCGGAAATATTATATTTAGTTCATTTGCTACAGCATTTCGAAAAAANTGAAATCAATGCGCGTTTATAATTCATGTGCCGGAAATATTATATTTAGTTCATTTGCTACAGCATTTCGAAAAAAATGTCTGTGTTTCACTCATGACATTATCTCTAAAGGTTTACCGCAACGTTATTCTGAAAATATTACTTTTATTTGTTTTTATTTAGTCTTATCGTGATTAGTTATTGAGATATTCAAGAGGACGTGTGCACTAGAAACGGTTCAATAAAACAACTAATAAGAACACACACAATAGTAGATATTTGCACCAATGTGGAAATGTGAAAAGTAAAGTTAGTTTTTGTAATCCTGGTGGTATCTGCCCATAAAATGACCAGAAGTTTGCGTAGAAACAAGAAGTGACTACACACCAAATTCCAATTAGTGCAAAACCACTGATTCGCAGTGAAAATCAACTATTCGAATCAGTGAAAATGGCTCCACTTAGAATCAGTGGAAAACCAGTGATTGTTTCAGTGAAACTATTTCTCTGATTGAAAAAAAGGACGGCCAACTGCAGAAGCGAATTAAATATTGTTTTTATTGAATTTGGCGAAATAATTACGAGAGATAAACATATTTACGATAGTTTACTATTTATAGTGCGCATTTTACCGTAATAAAAAAAAAAAGGCAACATGATTTCCTCATGTGGCCGGGATCGGGTTCGCTCATCCTTTCCGCTTCATTGTCAGACCGTTACCTTACTATCTGTGCTACCACATCGAATTGTTAATACGGAGGAAACTATATAGCTTATATTTTCTCATCAAAAGCGTGTAGTTTTAAATTGTATGCCCTTAATTTCCGTTTTTTGTTTAATTGGTACCGTTAGGATTGTCAAAACGAATAGTACATAGGACTGCACCCTCTTCTACACATTATATGCAGTTTAAACCTTCAAACAGAGCGCTGTGATGATTACATGAAAACGAAATGAATGACGTAAAAACGGAATGAAAGACAGAACGTTCGCATTACCTCATAAAATTGTGTTTTGAAAGACCAAATTACATTTTAGAAAGTATTTTGTATTGGTTTTATTCGTTTAAGCGTTGTTATTTCACTTCATACGTGTTGTTTGACGGCCATTTTTACACGATATTTAACTGATCCATCAGTCAAAAAACAAATCACTGAAAAACAGTTAATAAAATGACTGATGAATCAGTGGAAAATGTCACTGAATCAATAAGTGAAGGAAAACTAGCATTTTTCACTTATTCAACAGTTAAATACACTGAAGTGACAGTTGATTCAGTCAGATACTGTTCACTAATTGAAACAGTGAAATTCACACTGATTCAAATTTAGAGTGTAGTAGAATGACATGAATAGTAAGGAATGAATCGTAGGCTAAATTGTAAGTTTTAATAATACTCGTACAGACCACAATCTAAATCTCAATCAGCGAGAATTTCACCGTTTAAATCAGTTAACAGCACCTAACTGAGTCAACAGCCATTTAAATGAATTTAATTTATGAATTAGTGAAAAAATGCGTTTTCCTTCTCTTATTGGTCAGTGACTTTTTCCACTGATTCATCAACCATTTTATTCTCTGTTTTTCAGTGATTCGTTTTTTGGTTGAAGGATTAGTTTAACAACGTGTGTGAAATAAAAAAAACAACGCATAAACTAATAAACCAATAAAATGCGAGTTTCGTATTTTATGACGCAATTTTACGATGTAACATGAACATTTAGTCTTTTATTCTGATTTTACGTAATAATCTTTGCTCTCCGTATGATGTTTTAAACTGCATTACATGTGGTGAATCGAGTGAATTCATATTTACTATTCGTTACAACAATTCNCTCCGTATGATGTTTTAAACTGCATTACATGTGGTGAATCGAGTGAATTCATATTTACTATTCGTTACAACAATTCTAATGTTACAAATTAAACTAAATACGAAAATAAATTTTTCCTCTTCATAGTCATCGGTGGCTTGGTAGCTCAGTTGAAGGTGACAGTCTAAAGAGAGATGAGAATGATCACCCGCGAAATGTTATACTTTTTAAAATTTCGTTACATTGCGTCATATAAACAATGACTAGCGAAAATATTCTTATCACTCGTAATTGTATGGTTAAATTCAATAAAAACAATACTTAATTCAACGAACGCAGTTGGTTGCCACTTATTCAATCTGTGAAATTGTCTGACTGAAACAACCTGTGGTTTTAGGGCCGGTTCGCACTTGCGTTGAAGTCACGCGCGACGATTCAAACGCGCTTTTTATCGACGCAAACTGAACGGTTCACACCTGCGTTAGAAACATTGCAGATTCCAGTTGTCGGCGTTCTGGTGTATAGTGACGTCGTGTGCAGCAACACGAATAAAGTAATTCAAAAGAAAATAGTTTTCGTGTATCTTGTGTATAAATGGATGACGAAAAAAAAAAAGAAAAAAAAAAGTGGGTTCATCCGTACGAAAATGCCAGGGTGTTGAAAGGCAACTAGTTGGAAATAGTATGCCCGAGCGCACATGGTATCGTGTAGTGGACATGTAGACTAGCCGCCACCATGGTTCCGCCATCTTAGGTGACCTTGACATTCACCTCAAAATTACCCTTTCCGCCTCAAAAACGGCTAAGATCACCAGAATTTCCCTAAAAATTCCCCTTTTCCCCTAAAAATTACCCTTTACCTTCAAAACCATCAAAATTTCTCGCAATATAAATATAAGCTCAATGCGGCTGGGCACATGCGCACTCCGGCGTAATCCGGTGGAAAATGTGTAAATGCCCGACGGAGTTAGCAATCTATTTACAAGCACGCTCGGTCATTCCATGCCAGCACCATTCAACTTGTCTGACGAATGTTCATGACGAGTTCAATGCCCCATAATGCTACTTCATGCACTATTATGTATGTAACAAGCATATATTCTACGACCTATGTCAAGTACGCATTAGCTAAGGACAGCAATACCAATCACACACATACATGCTAATTGTAAATACACACTTATCCTAATCGCGCACACATCAATCACACCGCAATCTTGCCTTCGTCCCCCACCATTTTGGATTCCCACCACAAAGCTAGAGTGTAGCATCAAGATGGTAGGGTCAAGGTCACCTTAAGCCCTCCTATAAGCATAGATGGCAACCATTTCCTATACACCGAAGATATAGCCACCAAATTCAATACAAAGGTATCTATCACCCTCGTCAACGAAACGGGCCGCAGGGTCAAGTATGGCCTAAGCCCACTTGTAAGCATAGTTGGCGGTAATTTCTGAACTATTTAAGATACAGCCACCAAATTCATATCATGGGCATCACCCCTGACAACGAACATACTGATAGGATCAAGTATACTTTAAGCCCTCTTATGGCCACCATTTCCTATTAACGGAAACTATAGTCACCAAATTCATATCACCGGCATCGTCCCCGACAACGATCAGGGTGGCAGGACAATTATGACATAAGCCCTCTTATAAGCATAGTTTACAGCCATTTCCGACTGAGCCACCAAGATATGGGTGCCAGTACAGGTATAAATTATGTATATATAAAAATAACCTGTTAACTTATACACTGGAGAGTAAAAAAANTATGGGTGCCAGTACAGGTATAAATTATGTATATATAAAAATAACCTGTTAACTTATACACTGGAGAGTAAAAAAAATAAATGTGGTCGGCAGTGCCTATATAAGACAACATGCATCTGGAAAAGTTGCTAGATCGGTTACAGCTGCTACAATGGCAGGTTATCAAGATTTAAGTGAGTTTGAACGTGGTTTTATAGTCGGCGCACGAGAGATGGGACATAGCATCTCCGAGGTAGCAATAAAAGTTGGATTTTCGCGAACAACCATTTCACGAGTGTACCGTGAATATCGGGAATCCGGTAAAACATCAAATTTTCGACATCGTTGCGGCCTGAAAAAGATCGTGAACGAACGGGACAAACGACGACTGACGAGAATCATTCAACGTGACAGACGTGCAACCCTTTCTCAAATTGGCGCAGATTTCAATTCTGGGGCATTAATAAGTGCCAGCGTGCGAACTATTCAACGGACCATCATTTATATGGGCTTTCGGAGCCGAAGGTCCACTCGTGTACCGTTGGTGACTGCACGACACACAACTTTACACCTCGCCTGGGCCCACGAACACCGCCATTGGACTTTTGATGACTGGAAACACGTTGCCTGGTCTGACGAGTCTCGTTTCCAATTGTATCGGGCGAATGGACGTGTACGGGTATGGAGAAATCCTCATGAATCCATGGACCCTACATGCCAACAGGGGACTGTTCAAGCTGATGAAGGCTCTGTCATGGTATGGGGAGTGTGCAGTTGGCGTGAAATGAGACCCCTGATACGTCTAGATACGACTCTGACAGGTGACAGATACGTAAGCATCCTGTCCAATCACGTGCACCCATTCATGTCCATTGTGCATTCCGACGGACGTGGACAGTTCCAGCAGGACAATGCGACACCCCACACGTCGAAAGTTGCTACCGAGTGACTCCAGAAACACTCTTATTACTTTAGACACTTCGATTGGCTACCTAAATCAACATACATGAACATAAATGAGCATATCTGGGATGCCTTGCAACGTGCTGTTCAGAAGAGATCTCCACCGCCTCGCACTCCTATGGATTTGTGGACTGCCTTGCAGGATTCATGGTGTGAATTGCCTCCTGCATACCTTTAGACGTTAGTCAAGTCCATGCCACGTCGTCTTGCGGCACTTACGATATTAGGCAGGTGTACCAGTTTTTTTGGCTCTTCAGTGTATAACAGTCATGTCGACAAGGCACTGAAAATGCATAATTTTGTATATAAGAGGTAAATATTTAAACTTGCATATAAAAGTGTATCGCGCGACCTGTTTATGGATTCGTATTTTCAAAAATAATTTTATTATGATGTTAGATGTATCAAGAATACACAATTTTCTTTAATAATTACAGTTATGTATTTAATGCAATATATTTTATTTCACTTTTAAAACTTACAGAAAAGGTTATGCCAAGCAATCTGTCTGTGGATTCGTATTTCCAAGACGGATATGTCTTATATGATGCCGTAACCATAAATCATGTAAAGCATAATGTTATAAATAAAAGTGTTTTTAAATAAACACAATTTTTTTTAAGTTTTAAATTAGTATATCGAGCAACATGTCTATGGAATCGTATTTTCAAAGAGAATTTGATTATCATGTCAGAAAATGCAATCTTGAGGCAATGACCAGCACAATATTTCATCTTATAAGCATAGAATTTTGTTTTCAGATATATTCCAAGTATTACATTTTTTTCCGGGCTCGTGTTTTTGAGTCTAAAGGTAATGTAATTATATAAAATTTGTTTATTCGTAGGTATTCTATACCACATTGACTTAAGTAGACATAGGGATTGATATTAGGTTTTTTAAAGTAGTTATGTAACGAGACCGAGTCACGAATATAGGAAATTGTTTGCCTTACCTCAGAAAATGTTTTAAGTGCATTATGCCTATATCATCAGCTACGAACTTAGAGGCACAGCTGGACATCATTTAACGACTGCCGGAGGCACATGGAAATTGGAACGTATCTGGCCAGTAAAAGTCTATCGGTATTGAAAAATTAATTATGCCTTAAGCATTTTTTACGTGTACTCATGCCCACCATTTTCCAAACCTGAAAGTTATAGTCACAAAATTCCTATTATAGGTTTCACCTATGACCTAGATCAAAGCGATATAGTAAGTTTGCCCAAATACGAATTTGGCCACCAATATATTCATAAATACATTTTTATATACTTAACATTATGGTTTTAAATCTTAGAGACGTAATACAGGATGAGTATAAAAGGATATCCCAACTTTGAAGGTCTGTAATATCAAAACCAAACAACATACAACCTTGATTGACCAATCAAATGAAACGTGGAACAGTGAAGTTTGTTTAACATGCAATAATAAATGTTCAATGTGGTCACCATAGCGGGCCGAACCACATCTACGCGATTATCAAACTCGTTCCACGCTCGTGCTAACATGTCCAATGTTACATTTTGGATGGCGTTCGTAACTCTCGGTTTGAGGTGGTGAGGGAGGTGTGAGCTCGCATTCGACACGTNAATGTTACATTTTGGATGGCGTTCGTAACTCTCGGTTTGAGGTGGTGAGGGAGGTGTGAGCTCGCATTCGACACGCCAATGTGAAGGGGACGGTCTGATGTTTCCTTTATGTGCCGAGAGATGAGACTAGGAGCGTCTGCCGTCGCACTTTGAGCGTGTGATGTGTGTTAGTCCACATCACGATGACGACGGAACAACAGAAGTTGTGTTATTCAGTTTGCTAAGTGTGAATCAGTTACTACTGTTTAACGTGAATTCCGTCGCAAATACGGACGTCGTCCTCCCGATAGGTGGAGTATCGTACGTTGATTTCGTCAGTTCCGTTAGAAAGGTTCCTTTGCAAAGGCTAAAGTTCCGGGCGGCCGCGTGTGTCCGAAGAGAATGTGCAACGAATTCAACAAGCGTTCATTTGCAGTCCGAGAAAATCAAACTCGACAAGCTAGCTGGGAAATGTAAATCCCTCAATCGACGGTATGGAAAGTGCTGCGCAAGCGATTGCTGTTCAAACCATACAGGTTACAACTTGTACAGGCTCTTACCGAAAGGTATAAAGAACTGAGACGTGATTTCTGCGCGTTCGTTCTTGCCCAGAACGAGGTAGACGATGTCTTCATGTCTAAGCTGGTTTTTAGCGATGAAGCGACGTTCCATACAAATGGTAAGGTGAACCGGCACAACGCGTGGATATGGGGTCAGGAGCCTCCACATGAAACCACCGAACACGAGCGCGGTTCCCCAAAAGTGAACGTGTTTTGCTCTGTATCCAAAGACACTGTTTTCGGCCCTTTATTTTTTCACGAGCCCACTGTTACTGGAATCCCTTATTTGGACATGCTGACAGAGTGGTTGTTTCCTCAGTTAGAAGAGGCGGCGGGGGACTTCATTTTCCAGCAGGATGGTGCGCCACTCCATTGGCACCTAGCTGTTCGCGGATACCTGAACAAGACGTTGCCACGACGCTGGATTGGTTGAGGAGCAGCTGGTGACCAGGCTCTTCATCACTGGCCACCAAGAAGCCCGGATCTTACCCCGTGCGATATTTTTCTATGAGGGTACATAAAGGATTTAGTGTTTCGTCCACCATTGCCGGCCAACATTGACGACCTCAAAACGAGAATTATGGACGCCATCCAAACCGTAACACCGGACATGCTGACAAGAGTGTGGAACGAGTTTGATTATCGCGTAGATGTCGTTTGGTCCGCTCGTGGTGGTCAAATTGAACATTTATGAATGTAGGGTATATAAACTTCATGATTCCACGGTTCATTTGATTGGTCAATCAAGGTTGTTTGGTTTTGATATTATAGACCTTCAAATATTTGGTATTCTTTTATACTCCTCCCGCATATTGCGTTGCATGTCTACATGCGTGTATTTTAAAGGCGAATCCAACTGTGATATTAGAAACAGCTATTGTATTAGTCTATCCCCCGATACAATACTGGATTTCATAGGAATGCCTATGAATGACGGGATCTCAAAGCATTTTTGCAAGCAGCTTATGTATGGACTCGTGTAGTGGCAAAAACTATTTCAACATGATTGTAAAAATCTTCACTTAAGTTGTATACCTTAAAATCAATAGGTATTTTTACAAACGTAGTAAGAAATGTGTCTAAGGGCACTAAACATTGCATTGTAAATGCTTAAAAGATAAAATAGTAGCCGTGAACGTTTTAGTTAATGCAAAACTGTTTGGATACGGGCAGGAGACATCTCAGTCAAACTTCCATGCACACACACGCACACACACATATACAGCGATATAAGAACCAGTATTTAATAAATTTATGTATTTATCAATCCATACATAATTGAGGATAGTCTGGGTGGTTTTTTATTTTGATGGAAGAGTAAAGTTTTAAGATATACCCAGACATAAGGGTCGAAAATAAGCTGAAAAACATTTTAGAAGCATTTTTGACTTAGGGTGAATTGTTTTCCAGAAATTAGTAAAACAAGAAACTTGACTTTATGTACACCGACATAACAGTCAAAATCCAATGAAAGAAATAATTTTATTTATCTATACAATTAACAAGAATGTTTCATTTTATTTTTAATAACAATTCTAAGTATTTAAAGCTTTTCTACATATTATTATTTATAGTGCTAAGTACATGAACGCCCATATTAAAATTATGATCACTTCACACACATATGGTTTAAGTTAAAATTTTTGATTCACATAACATATCCAGACTTGATGTATTACATGCAGCACATAACCGGACATTTCTTTGAGAATAATTCGAATACGGCATAAGAAATTATAAATACTCATTCATTATAACGCCTGGGGTTCCACTCATACAATTTCCATATTCGATTTTTATAGACATAACGGATATGTATTAAGAATTTTTTAAAGTAGGCATCTGAAGTACTATATTTCCAGACTTGACTCTTCAATACTAATTCATACATAAGGTCACAACCGATGTTTATGTACATATTTATAAATAAAAATTATGTATGTAATATAAATTTATTTTGTTTAATGTTNAACAAATAAAAGTTATGTATGTAATATAAATTTATTTTGTTTAATGTTTTAAGAAATTTTTGGAAATGCAAGTATTGTATATAGTATGATATACGTACAGACGCCCATTGTTAAGTTAAATACGTATGTGACGTCACAACAGCTGATTATGAATAATTTTATAAACATAAGTTATGAATTTAATTTAATTTATTGTTTAAAAACTTGAAAATGTAAGTATAGCATGTGACGCATGCACAAACGCGTATATTGAAGGGGGGTTCGAATACGAAATCGGATCGGAATAAGCGATTACGTGCCAAAAGTTCAGGACAAGCCAGATTACAAGGCTGTGAGAGACAGGGTGGATAGCATGACTTAATCTAAGATGTTAGAACTTCAGTCAGATTTTGTTACGAGCAATAAGTACATGCAGGAACCTGTATACTGCTGACCAGTTCTGTACTATTTCAACCTACCATCAAGAGGAAGTACCATTTGATTGTCGCAGGCATGACCAGATCCGGTGGCTTTCTTGTCTGCCATCCCGTGACATAAGGCAGCTTCACTAAAACTAATGTGGCAACATCAACACTCATTATTCATCCATATTCGGTACCATTTCGAATTTTGTAAAGGCATAGGCGTGGTATAATTTTTTTAAAAGTAATTGTGACCAGTAAATGTAACCACCTCATTTCGAGAATTCAAGGCGTTTGTCTCCTTACGTCAAGTCATGTTATAAGCATAGTATGCTCATGTCAATCCCACCTACTAGAAATAGTTGGCCATCTTTCAGCAATTGTTGGAGATTGATAAATTTTTAACGCACACCATATCAGATCTATACAAAGCCCAACAAATATTATATAGTCCTTTATGCATTGCGCCCTTTTATAAGCATAGTTACCGGTAATTTATGCACATATTGAGATGGAAACATCAAATTCACACAAGGTATAGCCAACACTCATGACCTAAACCAGACTTCTATATTTCACTATACCTTAATCTTTTTATAATCATAATTGTCAGCCATTTTCAAAGAATTTATGTAAAACACACATGTTTTCAGAACTGATTCGTATATTTCATCACAAATTACTTTAGACACTATTATACATTTTATAGTCTTTACCATGTACTTATATTGTGTTCACATTTTGCTATAATTAGGTAACTTTGTACGGAAGATAACAAAATTCACTACAACGTACCTATACTAAATAAAATATTTTGACAATTCGTTTTCTTACTTGATTGAACAAATCTGAAAAACATTCATTTATTTACACACAATGCTTAGCATGCAAGTAGCAAGCAAAGACGTAGTTGTTAATTTCACTACATTACTAAACTCACACATTGAAAAAGTGTACAGGACATTCGTAATTTTATTTGAAACAAATGTGATCGCATCATTAAAAAAAAAACACGAAAACTTTACTACAGCGAAAATTATACACAGTTAACTTACCGTTAGAAAATAACCGTGTACAACCACGAAATATTTCGTGTACGCTTTACTATTAGTTTAAATAAACGATTATTCATTCACGGATCGAACCTCCTTTACACTATAATCCGAAGGGCTGCTGACAATCNAAATAACCGTGTACAACCACGAAATATTTCGTGTACGCTTTACTATTAGTTTAAATAAACGATTATTCATTCACGGATCGAACCTCCTTTACACTATAATCCGAAGGGCTGCTGACAATCGTTATATCCCGCCCCGCTTCGCCGAGAATCATTGACATAGTTCGTACATGAACATAAAATGTCTCTCAAATTAATACTCTGTACCGAGGCGAATAAAAAAATCAGCTGGGCGGAAAATATGTGTGCCATATCACTTTGAAATCATCTAAATGCAATCATACTAGTCTAGCAACGGTTCCATATTGCTTCCATCTGGTGTAACCGTGGAACTGATGGGAAAGTAAGCATGTTACTGAGACATTAATCCTTACAGTAGTTATGAGTAAGAAACTTAAAGAAACTAAATGAAATAAATTCATTGTCCATAAATTTAAACGCAACACTGTTGATACGACGTTAATGCACGGAACTAATTTTCCCGCACCGCTGCCAACTTTGCCCGAAGCATGTCAGTCAGTGTGTTATGTTAAAATACATGCAATTAGGGGCAGTGTTTCTGTTGGCGATACTCAACAAGACTGTCAAAGCTGCGATACCTCATGTCTCACGGCTTGTTACGTATCGGAGGTGGGCAACATTCCTCACCACAGGGAGAACTCGTGCTGTTATATGGCGCCGGGAAAGATCTAGTCGTGTATCCTCGCTCGTGCCACACGCCGGTAATAGGGGTTGCAAGACTCACGTGGGCGGCTCCAGGCGACCAATAAAACACCGCCGTGCTCACGACCTGCTTGTTCGCTCACCTCGGGGCAGCAGATTCCCCGGCCGGCGCGCGGTATACCGGCCGCCGCATTTGCATAATCGCGCTGCACTTGGCGGCCACCGCATCGCCGACCGTGATTTGTGGCCGCAACCGATTCACACGCGCGACCGTCGCGCCACACACTACCTACTAATACAGAGGCGAAACAGTGGCTCGTATAGTAAAGTTCAAATGAAAAAAATGATATTTGCGCAGTTTTGAGGGAGCCAGTGAGTGATTGAAGAGATTTCGGCGGCTCTTAACATCGATTCTTGAGAGCCGATGAGGGTGGAGTGAGGCGAGAATGTAGCAGCGCCGGAATGAAAGGGCGGGAAAAGCAGGAGATCCCCGAGAAAACCCACTGACCAGCAGCATCGTCCGGCAAGATTCCCACATGCGAAAATCCGGGAACGACCCCGACGGGAATCGAAAAGGTTCGCCTTGGTGGGAGGCGAGTAGTCCAACCACTTCGAGGGAGAGAACGTAGGGGAGGCAGTGTAGGGGAGGGCTCTCCCGAGTACCTGCTGCTGGAGGGAGGGAAACCACGTAACACTGCTGGCGCTATACATACCAAAATGATAACATAGCTTTCTACTACCTCGCTGTTAAATACCACATTGCGCGACTAACATTTTTTCGAAGGACAATATGCACTTGTGGAGCAGCTCTCGCCCAACCACTCTCGGCCGCTGTCGCTACTGAACTGAACAACCCCACCCCTTCTTGCAGTGGCTTTGGACATTCCCGACTCGTCCGACGCGTTTTGGACTTCTGCGCATTATTTTGTCATTCGGATTTCACTCTACCGCGAACCTTTCACAGCACTCAGTAGCCAATCAGACCCGAATATCGTATTTCGAGGCTCGCGCAGACGATCAGTGGATGGGTACGCCTACATCAAAGGAACCGCTACGCAATTTCGTCTCTGGACACTTACCTGCTCTATTTTAACTTCTACCTTGAAATAACTATGCCAGCTGAGCTGTAACCAACTTCCGACACTAAGCTGCTTTTTGCCACTATATATGTCAAAACCACATTAATACGTTTTTATAAGTTTTACTACTGTGCCCCTAAATTTCTAATACAAAATGTATATTCATTATAGCTACACTAAAATTGTCTTGTGAGCCTGTTAAAAAATAATAAAATAAAATAACGAAATGCAAACAAACATCCGCGTCAGTGTGTGGCAGCTATGTAGACATATCGGGAGCCAATGTTGCGAACATGATGTGCAGAAGACGAAAATCAACCTACTTCATTTTTAGTCCATGTGCCGTCAGGGCACAGCCCATGGCTTCTCACATGTCAACACATCTACAGTATTGTCAGCAGCAGCAGCAACAGTGTTTATTTTCTTGCTTAGCGGATCGGGATAGAAGCTACGGCCTACCTAACTTCAAGTCACACACGTCAGCGCACACTAAACACACTCGAATTCCAGCGTTACTTTATTGGTGCCCGACTGGTAGTGCAGTTTAAGATCAAGTATTATTGTTTCATAGTTCCACAATAAACTCACTGGTCAGTTCTGCCTAATCGACTTAGTTTATTTAACATTTCTGTTTTTACCACTATGGTTCCCATAACATATTATTCAATTATATATACATATTTATAGGCTGTTCACAGTAAAGTGAGCACTTTCGAGACCCCAGTTACATTTTCCCTTTAGGAATTTCTTATTCTTTAATCACCTTTTAAAATAAATATTCCACCGCACTCGGAAGTCAACGTCTATTGATTATTATTTCCAGTGAAAGGACTTTCAAAAGTGCTCACTTTACCATGGATAGCCTATAATATACCTATTTGCTTAACATGTCAGAAACTGCAATGCTGGCCATAACTATGAATCACTCTGCTGTTATTAGTCCAGTCAATATAAACATCCGACTTTGCATTTGATTCAGTTTTTATGATATTTTGATATGTTGTTTGGACCCAAGCCCGTAGTAGAAATTCAAGTTTTGCAACCCCCGAAAAGGTGTGCGACCAGCGTGGCAGCCAAAAAACAGCGAAATTTTAGCTTTTCTTTCCTTTCAGTTTTTGCTCAATATCTTCCGAAATATACGTCTGACGGAAAAAGGCGTCTCACGCTTTTCAAAAGTATATTAAATGTGTGGCAATCTGAGACCCAAGCGGTTATTTTACGTTTAGTAATATCCAAGATAAAGCTCTTTAAACAAAGGGCATTTCCCCCAAAAAATAAACATTTTAAGTTTTGGTCTCNTTAGTAATATCCAAGATAAAGCTCTTTAAACAAAGGGCATTTCCCCCAAAAAATAAACATTTTAAGTTTTGGTCTGTTATTTTGTTAAATACCGTCGAAACAACTCGTCCTACGAGAAACTGCAAGAGAAAGGAATTTAAAGTATATTTATTTAGCTTTAATTTGAGCGCTGGTGGGCGCTTGTAGACTCCCTTTGCGGCAACTGCACCCACCGCTGCATCCTTTCTTGCATCTGCATGATATCATCCGCAGTAGGAGCTGAGGAGCAGGGTCTATGGTTGTGGTGATGGGGGTGAGCCCTTGATCTCCCAGCATCCAACCCC
>NQII01002327.1:5941-19831 GCA_002778355.1 Clitarchus hookeri
CTTCGGTTTTGGTGTGGCTAACTCACCAAGTGTGCTATACGGGTTGCAGCGGGACAACTCACGATTTTCATGTGTGGGTGAACCTAGCGGATGCTATCGTTGGCACTCCTACTTCCCCCGCTATTGCAATCCGTCGCTGCTCCATCTCCATCACACTTTACTCACACAGGCACTGAAGACATACTAGATAGCTGTTCAGGGTTCACTCACCTGGCGCTTGAACTATTTTGCAAAGTGTTTGAAATACAATTTATTTTTGTGAAAGTATTTATTTTAAATATTGGTAGAAATATTATTTATTAATTTTAGAACTAACTTGCTACACACCTGCAGAGATGCAAGCTGATCTGAGATGACATACTATCCAAGTACATGTTGTGAACAGTGATTGGCTAATGAAAATGTACCAGTTATGGTGGATCTTGGGACTTTTGTCCCATATTTATGTTGCTCGCGCTGTTTTCAAATTACGACTGAAATATTGCCATCATGCAGAAGATACAGGGGTCACAGTGGCTGAGCGGTTGCGACACTAGCGTTCGTCACACAAGTCATTCTCTTTGGTTACTACTCGATGCGGTGGTATAGTCTTTGGTCAGCTCGGATTTCCCCCCCTTTCCGACCCTTTTCTCACTTCCTTGATTTTCCCTCTGTTCGTGTGTCATAATTTTTTATGATTTAGCTAGTTTTTTTAAGTCGTTGCCTAAATATTTCTACGATGAATTATATTCCCGCATTTATTGTCCAACGGACGTGAAGTCGTAATGGGGTTCTTTAAATTTGTGTCGTCGCCTGTCCCTGCCGAGCGTTAGGGCAATTAAAATGGTTAGACGTGGACAAATTTTGTATGTTAGATGGGCTATTTTTAATGTTTTAGTGTTTTGTGTGGCGTAGCTGTGTTTGTCTTGAGTAAGCAGTAATGTAAGTGTTTTTTTTTTCTTTCAAAATTTTGGTTTCGGTTATAATTAAAACCTCGTGTTCCTTTGTTTGCCTGTTTTGACGTGTTGTGTATTGTCTTGTTCGCTGCCCAAGAATAAATTCTTTTTTAAATAATCATGGTGTCCACGACTCTCGCGTTGGGTTGTTGTCTACATTTTTAATTGTGCTCATTCAGAAGCCTTCCAAATCGCATTAATATGTCTCTAATAAAGATGATGATGCCTGGAACGCACATCAGTTACCACCCCAGCGAAGGCAAATTTGGTCGGCCAGGCCTCACAGTGCCCCATCTGACAAGGTCTTCCTTGACTACATTTCTATTACGTCAACTGCAAAAGTGTGTGTTGTGTAACATTGCTTAGAAATATGTAGACACCTACTGTAAGACTTTACATTATTTTGTTAGTATTTCCACAAGTTCGAATGTTAATTTTCATTTGAAATAGTGTCCACATGAAACATCCCTGATTTCATAGTAAAATATAAAACATAGAACCTTGCAGTTTGCAAAATCCTGTAAATCAACTCAAAAAGTTTTACACAAGTAATCAGTAAACTTCTATGCTACTTGTGCTCCTTTCGTTGCCCTCAAAATGTCTAAGCTAGACTCAATCTCAGCCCATGTGCGCCCAAGCATGTCTGGGGTGATGAAACCAACTGCATCCACAATTCTTCTGCGGAGATCGCCAATGTCACGCACAGGAGAGGCATACACAATGTCTTTGACATAACCCCACAGGAAAAAATCCAGAGGGGTTATGTCTGGAAATCGCGATGGCCACTTGGTCGGTTCATCTCGTCCTATCCATCGCTGGGAAAATGATCTGTCCAATAACTCACGAATATGTAAAATCCAGTGCGGTGGTGCACCATCCTGCTAAAAGATCACATTTGGTTGCAGATGTTGAAGCTGAGGGACAGCAAATTGCTCAAGCATGTGCAGATAAATGCTTCCGGTTATTGTTCGTTCGATAAAGAAAAAAGGTCCAACAATTTTGTCTTTCATTAGCGCACACCACACATTCAACTTTACGCTGTCCCTGACATGTTCCCGAAAACTGTGAGGGTTTTCGGAACCCCAGATGAGAACATTGTGCATATTAATCTTCCCACTTGTGTGGAAGGTTGCTTCGTCGCTGAAAACAGCATTCCCCAGGTAGTTGGGGTTATCATCTATCCAGTCCAGCATTTCAATAGCAAACCTTTGGCGTAGTTGGTGGTCGTTTGGCTGCAGCGCTTGCACAATTTGAATTTGTGAACTGTAGAGTATGGGATGTTCAGCTCTCGTGATGCTCGGCGAACGGACTTTGATGGGCTTCGCTGGAAGGCATCTCTGATATCCTCTACCGTTTCATCAGGCGTGCGTTTCCTACCAGAACCTGATTGTCTGTTTACACTCCCAGTGGCTAGAAACTTGCCATACCAAGTCTTAATTGTCTTTACATCTGGTGGCACCCTATCAAACACACGTCGGACATTTCTTTGAACAGAATTGGTGATGATGTTTCCGCATACCACACCACGTACTGGGCTCTCTCTTGTGAAGTTGTAATTTTTTTTAATTATTCCGCACCTGAAACAAAATAACAGCACTCGCTTAGACAAATTTAAACAAAAAACTTTTTGAGTTGCTTTACAGGATGGTGCAAACCACAAGGTTCTATGTTTAATANTAAACAAAAAACTTTTTGAGTTGCTTTACAGGATGGTGCAAACCACAAGGTTCTATGTTTAATAGTTTTTTTTAATATTGTACTTTGAAATCAGGGAGGTTTCATGTGGACACATGTGAGTGGTGACTGTACGCAGACATGTTTGATAAAAATAAAATAGACGAGCACATGTATATTACCAGCAGCTGAAAGGTATTTTTTTTTGACGGGGTATTAAGTGCTTCTTTTTGGACGAATTCAAATTTTACAAAAGATTCCTATATGTACAGACAGTATTATAACAACCAAATCTTCGCTTGTGTTTAGTTTCAAAATTTTCTGTGAGAAGAATCCAACACATTTTTTATTATTTCTATTGAGGATAATTACGAACGCGACTTGAAAGTCTATTAATTTCTTGAAGTACGTGGCGAAGCAAAAATATTACATTAATTACATAGAATATATAAATGTATTAAGTAATTATTATTTAAAAATCTTAACAAATTGTTACTGGTTTAGTTAATGTTTTATAACACAAATTACCATATTCCATTTATAATATTAATCTATGTAGGTTTACGTTTTTTATTGCAGTTTTATAAACTATAAAAAAACTGCTGATTATTTCTCATTTAAACAAATTCTATCTATACACGAACATCGATTAAAGTAGGCCTAATAATATTTTTCTCCAGGATTTAAACTATTACAACTAATAGAGAAGCTTGAATTCCCTATAATGAATTTTTATTACTTCTTAAGTACTTACAATAGTAATTTTAATATATATTAGCTAAGCTAATACTGTACACAAATTTGAATGAGACCAGTGATATCGTAGGACAAAAGTTTTTTTTTACTGTGCATAAATTTTTTTTTAAATTTAAATACAGCTCTAAACCTTTATCTTTCCAATGCTACCGATTTTTGTTTGCAAATTAAAAGGCCGTTAGTACAGTATACACTTGTACTGTAAATCATACTTATTTGCAGCAAGCCTAGTCGTGGGACATAATTTAATTCCCTGTGTTTAATTGAACTGACTGAACCATGAACCGCGCGTTCATGAGCTCCTTTGTGCCCACTCTGAGTGCCGCAGTCGTGTCCACTACACCAGACACACCACACCGACGGGCTTGTGGGCACGAGTGAGAGTGTTCATAATTGCATCAGTGTTCATAATTGCAGCAGTGTTCATAATAGCATCAGTGTATTCAATCAGGGTATCTAATTTCATCAGTGGTATTAATTTCATCAGTGTTCATAATTGCATCAGGGTATTTATTCAGTGTTATTAATAGCATCAGTGTATTAAATCAGGGTATCTAATTGAATCAGTTTTAATAATTGCATCAGGGTATTTATTCTATGTTATTAATTGTATCAGTGTATATAATTGATATCATGAGTGTCATCATGAAAGACAGTCGACACAGCCACAGCCAGGGACATTTGACATTGTACACTTGGCAATACTGTGGCTAGTACAATGGAAACGTTTAGGATTAATATAATCATTTTTATTGTATATTTGTATAAGGGAAAATTGTGTTGTCTTAAGTTAATGTAATTGATGTCACTTCATCTCATAATCATTTTTTAGTGTATATTGTGCTTCATCATTTCGCCGCTTGGCGTCAGCTGCACTCGGGTAGCGGAAGCTGGCCCATGCTTCCCCCAGTTCTCTTCAGCACGGAACATATCATGACATGTAAGTCTCTCGCTCCGCAAAGGCCCTCGGTGCCGACATCTTAAGCTTAACTCATATTCACTGCAATAGATTTCACTTCATGAACCGGATCATTAATTTTATTTGTTATAGCGCTGAGGGGAGANTAAACAAAAAACTTTTTGAGTTGCTTTACAGGATGGTGCAAACCACAAGGTTCTATGTTTAATAGTTTTTTTTAATATTGTACTTTGAAATCAGGGAGGTTTCATGTGGACACATGTGAGTGGTGACTGTACGCAGACATGTTTGATAAAAATAAAATAGACGAGCACATGTATATTACCAGCAGCTGAAAGGTATTTTTTTTTGACGGGGTATTAAGTGCTTCTTTTTGGACGAATTCAAATTTTACAAAAGATTCCTGTATGTACAGACAGTATTATAACAACCAAATCTTCGCTTGTGTTTAGTTTCAAAATTTTCTGTGAGAAGAATCCAACACATTTTTTATTATTTCTATTGAGGATAATTACGAACGCGACTTGAAAGTCTACTTATTTCTTGAAGTACGTGGCAAAGCAAAAATATTACATTAATTACATAGAATATATAAAGTTATTAAGTAATTATTATTTAAAAATCTTAACAAATTGTTACTGGTTTAGTTAATGTTTTATAACACAAATTACCATATTCCATTTATAATATTAATCTATGTAGGTTTATGTTTTTTATTGCAGTTTTATAAACTATAAAAAAACTGCTGATTATTTCTCATTTAAACAAATTCAATCTATACACGAAAATCGATTAAAGTAGGCCTAATAATATTTTTCTCCAGGATTTAAACTATTACAACTAATAGAGAAGCTTGAATTCCCTATAATGAATTTTTATTACTTCTTAAGTACTTACAATAGTAATTTTAATATATATTAGCTAAGCTAATACTGTACACAAATTTGCATGAGACCAGTGATATTGTGGGACAAAAGTTTTTTTTTATTGTGCATAATTTTTTTTTAAATTTAAATACGGCTCTAAACCTTAATCTTTCCAATGCTACCGATTTTTGTTGGCAAATTAAAAGGCAGTTAGCACAGTATACACTTGTCGTACTGTAAATCATACTTATTTGCAGCAAGCCTAGTCGTGGGACATAATTTAATTCCCTGTGTTTAATTGAACTGACTGAACCATGAACCGCGCGTTCATGAGCTCCTTTGTGCCCACTCTGAGTGCCGCAGTCGTGTCCACTACACCAGACACACCACACCGACGGGCTTGTGGGCACGAGTGAGAGTGTTCATAATTGCATCAGTGTTCATAATTGCAGCAGTGTTCATAATAGCATCAGTGTATTCAATCAGGGTATTTTTTATTTTCATCAGTGGTATTAATTTCATCAGTGTTCATAATTGCATCAGGGTACTTATTCAGTGTTATTAATAGCATCAGTGTATTAAATCAGGGTATCTAATTGAATCAGTTTTAATAACTGCATCAAGGCATTTATTCTATGTTATTAATTGTATCAGTGTATATAATTTATATCATGAGTGTCATCATGAAAGACAGTCGACACAGCCACAGCCAGGGACATTTGACATTGTACACTTGGCAAAACTGTGGCTAGTACAATGGAAACGTTTAGGATTAATATAATAATTTTTATTGTATATTTGTATAAGGGAAAATTGTGTTGTCTTAAGTTAATTTAATTGATGTCACTTCATCTCATAATCATTTTTTAGTGTATATTGTGCTTCATCTTTTCGCCGCTTGGCGTCGGCTGCACTCAGGTAGCGGAAGCTGGCCCATGCTTCCCCCAGTTCTCTTCAGCACGGAACATATCATGACATGTAAGTCTCTCGCTCCGCAAAGGCCCTCGGTGCCGACATCTTAAGCTGAACTCATATTCACTGCAATAGATTTCACTTCATGAACCGGATCATTAATTTTATTTGTTATAGCGCTGAGGGGAGAGCATCGTTACTCTCATCTGAGAGTTTTAACGCAATCGCGTTTCACATTATAAAGCCACGTGTTCGCCATTCAGAGCCGTTAAGGTCACGNCATCTGAGAGTTTTAACGCAATCGCGTTTCACATTATAAAGCCACGTGTTCGCCATTCAGAGCCGTTAAGGTCACGTTTTGTACTAAAGTTGTGTGTGTTCATTAAGGAGTCGTAAGGAAAAAATTATTCCACAGGCGTGTTAAGTGTTTCATTTGTAATTTAATTAAGGCGTGCGAGGTGGCCTACAGCCTTGACATCATATGTGACGGAGTGTTAACCAGAGTCCCCTAGGCTGACGACAGAAACGACCCTCATTTCATCAGCTCAACGCAGAGCTGTGGCGCCGGGCACATATTTCCTACATCATCAGCTCTGGTAACACCACGCGTCAAGTTGGCTTTCGCAACTAGGGATGAGTATTTCTCCGAGCCATTGCTTGACCACATTAGAACAATAAACAATAGCGTAATTATTCAGGAAAAGAATATCAGGCTGCAAAGAGACACTGCAATAGCTACTGTAAGCTGTTTTCCTAAACAGCAAAATAATATGCTCTGGTCTCTAGTGAGGAAATNAGAGACACTGCAATAGCTACTGTAAGCTGTTTTCCTAAACAGCAAAATAATATGCTCTGGTCTCTAGTGAGGAAATCTTGCAAGTGAAGAGGGAAGAAGTTTCTGTAAGTGGCCTTGAGCTCGGGGAGCTGCTGCGGATGATTCTTAGTATTGAGTCATGTGGCTGCTTCGTACACTAGCCACCGAGAAAACAAGTATTGATGTCGTTGCTTTTGTCAGCGTAAAACATTGTTGTAGTAAAATAACATTTACGTGCAAAGTAACAACAATAATATAACAGAATTTTCTGATTCGTTTTATTAATAATCGAGCTGACATATAAAGTTTTTTTCATGGCCATGCAAGCAAAATTAGGATGTGATTTAATTCTTCAAAATCTCATACATTTTTTACATATTTAAGCTGTACTAATTTAATTGTTAACAAAGCAAGAAAAATGTGATATTGTTATTAAATAATGTGCATACTAAATATTTAAAAAATTTAAAAAATCCTTATGTACAGTTCTAAAACGAGCTTAAAATTATTTTTCAAGTTAATAAAATTTTGAAACTGATGCTGCTTTATTTTTGTAATAATCATTTTAAAAATTTATTATACAAAATTAATTATTTATTTAAATATGCACTATTCAAACATGAAATAAAAAATTTTCACTCCGAATGGCATTAATAGAAGAGTGTGATTCCAAAACTCGTTAAGTCCATGTGTAAACATTTTGCAGAAACAGCAATACTAGTGTACAAACAAAGCATATCAGTTAATTCTTGTATTAATAGTGTAATGGACATCAGTTTTGAGATGCATTGGCAGTTTTATTTTCAAACAGGCTGGTTTCTGTATGTATCGAATAAATTTAAATGCATTATTCTTGCATTTGTTAGCATTAAGGCCTCTTACACACAATACGAATTTTCGCCAGACCAACAGAACGACCGGTTTGACGGTTTAGCCAAATAGTGTAATAGAATATTACTGTGTATAGTCTATTCGCATATCATCACACTTTTTTTTATCGACCCCTTCGAAAAATCACCCCTATAAAGTGTTTGGTTTTTTCCTGAATATGTCATGTATCACGAAGTATAAGATACTTTTACGTCAACAGAATTATAAACAACAGAATATTTTGGGACACAGCGCGCTTTGAAAAAGCTGTTTTTAGCTACGTCGGGGTGCTATGAAATGACATTTTTAATTAGCATAATGTCTTGTAAGTAATCGACAGGCAGTGTCTGAAGTTTATGTCCTTTTCATATATGAGTGTACTGGGGACATGTTGAATACTTTCGCAAAGAAAAATTGTATTTCAAACACTTTGAAACGCAGTTCAAGCGCCAGGTAGGTGGGCCCTGAACAACTATCTATGTCTTCAGCGCCCGTGTGAGTAAAGTGAGATGGAGATGGAGCAGCAACGGAACGCAAGGGTGGGAGGAGCAGGAGTGCCAACAACAGAGTCTGCTACGTTCCCCACACGCGAAAATCGGTAGTTGCCTCGCTGTAACCCGGATAGAAGTCTTGGTGGGCTAGTCACGTGATAACAGTGGCCTCTCGGTGTGGANCCCCACACGCGAAAATCGGTAGTTGCCTCGCTGTAACCCGGATATAAGTCTTGGTGGGCTAGTCACATGATAACAGTGGCCTCTCGGTGTGGAGGTGGGCGATCCGAAAATGGGAAGGGGGGGAGAGAGAGAGTCACAGGGTACATGACTCCCCAGAAGTCTGTCACTGACATGAAAGTGTCCTGTGAATGTTTTAAAACTGTAATTAAATGTTTAAAAATAATGATTTTGTTTAAAAAATTTAATATTGTTTTAAAAATTGTGATCAGACAGTGCAGCTCGAAAGTCTAGACGTGCACCTGCACAATGAAAATCCCCCCCCCCTTTTTTTCACCGGAAATCCATTTAAAAAAAATAAACATAAGTCTAGATCCGTTCTTTGGATGAAAAAGGAAATTAGGCGGGGGGGCTGACACTCCTGTGAAGAGTGACGCAGCAGGGACCAGTTGATGTTCTAATCTCGCCCACCGCTGGACTAAGTGCAAGAACCAGTAACCGGAAAAGTACCGCTTGCACGGCCACTTCCGTAAATGACGAGGAGTACAGGACAATCATCCTCTCTTTGTATGATACGTCCTTTGTGGTGTCAGCATGGAATCGCACCTTGCACTGACATGCGCGGCGGGTGTTTTTTTTTGTAGAGGTGGGGACAAATGCGTGTTTAAAAACAGTGTTAATATTAAGTTTATTTCAGTTATGAAAATGATACATTTCATGGCTGATATGGATGTGCATAAAATCAAGTATTTGAAATATTTTTTAATATTTTTACTAATTTTTTATGCANGGGGGGGGGGGGTTTGCAAAATATACATTTTGGTGCATCCAAAATGGAAACACGCTTGGATGTTGATTAAAAATATACTCTTAACTGATTTTTCAATTCAATTAAATAAGCAAATTGTAGCAAAACATATGCATTCTTCTTTCACATACAACATAAGTAGAATTTTTCTGACTAGTTTGGTAGCGTGTGTACCATTTTTAATGATTTCTGCATGCGGTTCAGTTGGATACAGTGCCCCCACTGGAAGCAACTCTACTTCTACTGGGGCCACGGTGGTGTAATGGTTAGACTACTCGCCCCCCACCAAGGTGAACCGGGTTCGATTCCTGGCGGGATCGTCCGTCGGCAGGTTTTCTCGGAGCTCCTACGTTTCCCCCGCCCTTGCATTCCGGCGCTGCTCCATACTCACCTCGCTTCACCCTCATCTGCTCTCAAGACCGCGACGTTAAGAGCCACCCAAATCTCTTCACGCACTCTACTTCTACTTTTACGGCAACATTGATAGTAAAGGCCTAGACACAATGAGCAGTGCTCATGGCAATGCTGATGACTGGTGGGCTCTGATTGGTCTACAATTAGCCAACCACGAAATGTAGGTGTCCATTACTAAAAATACCTGTCACAATGGTAGTTGCGATTGCTGGTCGTCTAGTTCGAAGAATCACCGCTTATAGCGGTAAAACCGTCCGCATTGTCTATTGTTTACAACTGGTTATGATGTGTTGTTACCAATGAATTAGAAAATTTGTAATTTTGAAATAATTGAAAATTACAGTGTTAAAGAAACATTAACAATGCCACTTATAAAATAAAAATACGTAACTGTAAGTAATGTGAAGTTCACATATAGACCGAAAAGCGTCAGCACAAAAAAAAAACCTTTTCAAAATTTCAAGACTGAAAGAACATATTTTAGTTTATAGTTCAACGAGTTATACTGTTTGACATGTGTTATAACAACGATTAGGGTGGAATATCACCTACTATAACGTAACAGTCTTCAGAGATAGATTAATTTATCTTATGCAATTGGGTTGCAAAATAAACGTAGTTTGAAAATTTATCGCAATGTAGGGTAAAATATAATTAACCTATTTTGGAAACTTAAACCGGTATTATACAAACATCACTATCCTTTACTGCGGATAAACGACATTGGAAATAATTATCTAATCAGCGGTGTAGTAAACTATGCTGCCAAACAAAAACATTAATTAATTACTGCTATGCAGGGTGACATTTTCGAAATAAAAGTGCCGAAAATGAGCTTTTACATCAGTAGTTAAATGTGTATTTCGTTATCGTTATGAGAATATCGATCGCAAAAATCGTACGAACTTTCACGCACATTACAAGGCAAATATATTACAATGGCAAATAGACATATACAAATAATTTTATTTAATACTTGCTATAAAAATTGGTTTGTTTACATTCTTCCCGCGGTCTCGGGGTCGTAAATTCTGCGCATGCTCGGAATTCATTATAGAACTACGTCATCATTGGTCGTCAACGGTGTCATGTGATGGTAGTTGTGTCCAACGACTACCAAAATATAAAGTTAGCGAACTTTGCCCACCACCAGCCATCTGTCACGCCAGTTAGCTGGTGGTGACATCGCGAGCGAGGGTTTAGCCATCAGATCCCACCAGCCATCAGCACTGCTCATTCTGCTTGGGGCCTTAAACACCCTACACAATGGCAGTGTGTGCGTTACACTCCTCGCATGAGAGCCCCATCCGAAAAAATTACGCTCCCGTTCTCACGTCCCGCCGGGTCCGAAGTTCGAAATGGGGAAGGCCAGTGTCTAAACCACCAAGCGAGCCGGGGGTATGAAAATGGGTGCAGATCTATTTCCAAAGCTATGTTAACAATCGAAAGCCTAACAGTAACCACAGAACACAGGCAGTGTTCACAAGAACATGGTTTCTAGCCTAATTCACAACTGCGCATGACATGTGTGCGTGAGAGTTCCTGATATGCACGAAGCAAATTGTTATATTTAATTTCTTGTGTTGGAACATGGGGCAGCAGTCAATCAAAGCAGAGTGGAAAGTTTCAGCGACGTTGTTTATTTTTAATGGAAGAACAGCTACGCTGCAGAAACCAAGCGACATCGCAAAATATAAATTTAGAGCAAATAACAGGTAACAGTTTACTAGTAGACATTGAAAAGGTTATTCACATCTTTACGTTCGTTGAAACATATATTTAAAAAAAAATAAAATATGCAAAATATTTTTAATCACTGTCAATTTTCAATACCAAATCACAATCTGTTACGAGAATCCATTATTTACCTACACTACCAACTGACGTCAGACTCGTCGCAAAATTTCATTGGCTAAAAAAAAGCGCATAATTATTCAATTATGAATCAATTTCGCACATGAATTCTGGTTGAATGGTCTACTCTTATGTCCTGTGCTCTGTACGTATGTTTTTTTTTATTGTGAACCAACCCAGTTACACACAAGGGCCTATGATTGCGCTGCAGTGGCACTCAACCTTTTTATAATCGCAGCATTTCTCCTTCGTAGAGTTCCCCCGGGAGTCACCACTGCACCTTAGCTTACAAGTTGGCAGCGCTGCGACTGCGGTTAGGGTTACCAGACATTTACTAGCGCAGAAAACCTCCATGCATTATCTGGCGCCCAATCTTGGTGCCATGAACTACCTACCTTAGTTAAATAGGGAAGTATGTACAATCACGATGCAACAGAGCACCACAGCATTAATATTTTCATTACGAGGGTCTTCGCTTATCCAGTGCGTCGTTCCTATCATTCTAATTTTACAATTCACTCAGTATAATAAGCCGTGGATTTTAAATAAGTATATTCGAAATGGCCAATAATGCAATATTTATAATTTTTTGCAAAACTTAGGTTACGTAAATATTTTATTTATTGAGTGTAACTTTTTATCACAAAATAGGACATTATAAGTCATTAAGAACGTGTAAATATATAATTTCCAAACAATTACGCAACAACTTGGGTTGGTGTTAACGAGAATAAGTTACACGTGAAGATAAATTATATTATTTAAATTTGGCCTTCTTGACAAATGCGTAATTAGCAGTAGTTATAAATAGGGGTTTCTGCGTCAACTGGATGCTGGATGCGGAGCCGCGGTGCCACGGAGGCTATCATGGATGATGTCACTCGGCAAACTCCTGCTCTGTCATTCGTCGTCAGTGGCGGCCAACTTGGATTTCCCTTTTTTTCCTCTGAATTTCCCTTTTTACCCTCCTGCTCTATCATTCCACCTCGGCACTTCACGATCTTTCATTCCGATTCTTTTTCTCCCGCTCTTGTATTCCAATTCCTTTTATCCTGCTGTTTAATTCTGGTGTTTATTGTGTTTCTCGCGCTCTTTCATTCATTCCTCATGTCCGTTCTATCCCTCGGGGGGTTTTATCATATTCCTTCCGGTATCCTTTATATTTCTCTTGTGTTTTTTTATTTCTCTTGTACCGTCTCATTCCTTCCTGCCTCCCGTCCATTCTGTCCTTCGGGGGTTTTTCTCATATTCCTTCCGGTCTCCATTATTTTCTCTCTCTCGCCCCCACCCTCTCTTGCTTTTCGCGTCCTCCATCACCACCACCAGTCGTCTGCTGTAGGTGGCCATCATTGATTCCCGCATCCGACACCAAAGTGTGCTAAGCCATCTTTAATTTCCGCACCTGCCGCCATCTTTGATTCCCGCGCCCGCCACCAGTGGGTGTGAAGTTCTACATTTGGAGACTAGGAGCGCTGGTGTCGGCGCGGCCATTTTGTGCATGTGAGTTGGTTCACTCGTCGCCACCAGGGGCGCACTAGCATCGGGGAGGGGAGTACAGCCGATGGCCGCCATAAGCGCTGGGAATTTTTTTAGGTGTTTCGGAACTCAAAAAATGCAGGAGGCATATGGCTTCGTTCCAACACCTGTTGGGTTGCCATTCCAGCATCTTGTACACACGACCACCATTACATGTGATGTGTTAGGAGGTGAAATTGCGTATATACGCGCATCAGCCTACATACTCACCAGACAATAAACTTGCAATCGTAAAAAAAGATTGCCATTGCACGGTTATGAGAAGAAATACTCGTATCAGCCTACACCCTCTCCAGACAATAAACTTATCGCATAAATAACAGCAGGCACCACGCGCGCGCACAAGTACACACATGCAGTTATTATATGTGTAAATTATATATATTAATTAATAGCGTGAAAAAATACTGCAATTCCAACATTCAGGCAATTATATATATATATATATATATATACATACATATATATATACACACACTTAAAAAAATTGGGCAGGTCGCATTTCTACATGAATATATATGCATGCATACAGAGCCAATTGCACTGCAACATACATGTGTCATGTGCACACATCTGTCTCTCTCGAACTTGTCCGAGCATTCGAGAGTGCACGCACACAACTGTACCTCCAACTTGTCTGCGCTCATGCGCGGTAAGGGAACGTATTCAACACTCGGGCACGTGGTAAATAATTCGTTCATACAGAGCCAATTGCACAACGAGGTACATGCATGAACGCGTGCACTTCTGTATATGTAATAGCTAGCCATGAGATTAAATCATATACATAAAATCGTGTGCTACACAGACCCGCGCGCATACGTACCGACAAAAAATCCGCACAGCCGATGCCCCCCCCCC
>NQII01002327.1:19864-49685 GCA_002778355.1 Clitarchus hookeri
AAGTCCTGTCGCTAAGGTAAAAGTGTTTCCACTTGAGCAACAGTTATTGCCAAGAAGTCAGCTCCACTCCCCCAGTCGAGATCACAGATTAAAAGGGGACGGCTGGCCATTAATACCGATAAATGCCAACCCGTCGTGCCAACGCAGTACAGCACTCGGTCAGGCAGCAGTCGCACAAAAAAAAATCCAAGAGAGACACCCACAATAGTGACAGCCTTCGCCCTCCAGCGAATATATTGACCGCTCGGCAACACAAATCACAACCTGTCCAAAATGAAATCGCACAGGACACCCCTCCAGCATCGCGGACGATGCTTCCATGCTACCGAAACATATACAATAAATATTCAAACACAAAACAAAACAAGAGCAACTACCGCGAGAATGAAACTGTGGTCACTTATGCCTCTGCTTCCTTTCAAGGTGGAGAAAAAAAAACNACAAGAGCAACTACCGCGAGAATGAAACTGTGGTCACTTATGCCTCTGCTTCCTTTCAAGGTGGAGAAAAAAAAACTGTTCTTAATGGGGACGCACTTCTTGTAACCATCAGCCATGTCAGTAACCCCGATCGTGTCAGGCANAAAAAAAAACTGTTCTTAATGGGGACGCACTTCTTGTAACCATCAGCCATGTCAGTAACCCTGATCGTGTCAGGCACTAGCTCGAAATTGCGCTCCGTGCACTTCCCTCCGCTGAACCTGGAGGGGGCGTGGTCAATCGCGCTCATAGATTTTCAAACCTTCTTCACTGTATCGAACATAGATGAACGCAGTTGTATGTTTCGTTTGACATTGAGGATGATAAGAGAGGTGAGGTGCGGGTATCCACAGGTTCGTATGAGATTGAAGATGTAGGCGAGTGCCTTAAGCGTGCACTGGAGCCGGATGTGATGTTGATGCAAGAAGTAACACTAATACGCTGCTCAGCGAGATTTGTTGTACCGCTCAGATAGACTTCACGCGAAGCGACACACTTGCTGCAATGTTCGGATTCGCGAATGAGAAGTGTGGAGCGAAGAAAACTCAAGAATCCACCCCGCCGGTAAACATCTTTCCTGTTAAAATTATAAGAATAAACTGTAATTTGGTAACCGGATCATACCTCAATAGTAAGCCTAGCCAAACACTACATGAATTTTCCGCGTTGGTACGTCCAGGCTTTAATCTGGTGGATGTACCGAAGATGCCCATTTACATTCCGTTCGTGACGGAGAGCATACAGGAAGTGGTTGCCTCTATAGTAGACCAAGGTAGTCGTTTGATTAATTTCCGAGGTGAGGAAATAACAGTACGCCTACATTTACACAGATATTGGTCTTAAATTTAAGCAGGCGAGTACTAAGGTAATGAAAGCAGCTTACTGTACCAAACTGGAAGTCAGTAGGAGACAAGCACCCAGTATGCTAACATCTGAAAATATATGTTTCCTTAGAGGATTGGCGCTGATGGTCAACAAATATGGACGTGGAAATATAAAATGTAGCCGAGCAGACGAGCTTCGAAGACGCGAACACCAAGGCGGAACTCCACACGTACACACCCTATCGACCAGGTCCGTGCGTAACCTCGTCTGATGTTCGGATCCTGGTACAAAACTAAGATATATACACCGTGCCATGTAATTCGTATTTGAGGTTCGGAGGAACGATTACAAATGCCGGCGGCACTGTACCTGTGACGACGCGAATCATCATAAATGGAATATTACACGTGATAAGTGGAGTCGCTTCCGAGCTAAATGGATGGGAAGTGGATAGGATGAAAGATGTTGGAATTACGGCCACCATAAAGAATTTTCTCTCGTTGATACACAACCAACTGCCGGGGGCTAAAATGGCAGGCTAGGGGATCGAAGAGGACAGTAAGGTCCCCGTCTATGATAATGGAAAATTCAAGGTATATATCCCGCTAATTATGGTGCTAGGGTTCGCCGAAGACTACAGGCTCGTAATTATTAATTCAAAGAAGGAGCTAATTACTCTCATGGCCAACACGCAAACAAACGCGGTCCTGGATACAGCCAGAATGCCGGAAGCCACGTCGCTGACGATACGGTCCATTGGATGGTTACTCCCACATGTGCAGGCAAAAATGTCAGATCAAGTGAGATTTTTTAAATATACAGAGAAAGGTAGGAACATCGATATTGCTTTCGTACATGGTGTTTAGAAACGTACCAAAGTGTGCCGTGCTCAGTAAGCGTAAATTGGAATGTCAAAACGAGTTTCACAAATGAGAAACCGCGCTATATAATAGTTGCGTTTCAGACAGGCAAACAAAATGTCGTCGGTGTAGACTACTCGAAATTCGACCATGCAAACATAAAGAACGTTAAAGTTTTCCTCAACTCTGAGTTTTACCTACATGGAAATTTAAACATTTATTTCGCGAATAGTATGTACATGGTACCATTTCAATGTATGCCAACTTTCAGAGATCGTACTATGGGCAAAACACACAGTCACCGACGCTGGAACCGACGAGTTCATAAACACTGCCCCCCTGCTGGTGTTTGGCGTTAGCAAACAGGATGATAGAATAAAGTCAGGTGTGGTCGACTGCAGGATTGAAATGGCCGCTGCAGAGATTTCCCGGCCAATACTCAGGCATACACCTTAATAATTCACGATAGACTGGTCATGTACAATGTGCGCGATAAAGTAGTTACAGCACTAACGTAATTGGCACCTATAGTCGATTCACCGTCCAACCATATCAATGTTCGCGAAAGTTCAGTGCTGCAAGTCACCATGTGGTTTCATCATTAAGGGCATTTGCATAACCGTTTGTACACTCGAGAGCGCTAAAAAAAAACTGGTATAGGCGTGCGTATGCAAATAACAGAGGTATGGAACCAATCAGAGTAACGCGATGCGGTTGGCAGCGCCTATATAAGACAACAAGCGCCTGGCAAAGTTGCTAGATCGGTTACTGCTGCTACAATGGCAGGTTATCAAGATTTAAGTGAGTTTTAACGTGGTGTTATAGTCAGCGCACGAGATATGGGACATAGCATCTCCGAGGTAGCGATAAAATTTGGATTTTCGCGTACGACCATTTCACTAGTGTGCCGTGAATATCGGGAATCCGGTAAAACATGAAATCTTCGACATCGCTGCGGCCGGAAAAATATCGTGAGCGAACGGGACAAACGACGACTGACGAGAATCATTAAACGTGGCAGACGTGCAACCCTTTCTCAAATTGGCACAGATTTCAATGCTGGGACATCAACAAGAGCCAGCGTGCGAACTATTCAACGGACCATCATTGATATGGGCTTTCGGAACCGAAGGCCCACTCGTGTACCGTTGTTGACTGCACGACACAAAACTTTACCCCTCGCCTGGGGCCGCCAACACCGCCATTGGACTGTTTATGACTGGAAACACGTTGCGTGGTCTGACGATTCTCTTTTTCAATTGTATCGGGCGGATGGACGTGCACGAGTATGGAGACATCCTCATGAATGCATGGACCCTTCATGTCAACAGGGGACTGTTCAAGCTGGTGGAGGCTCTGTGATAGTATGAGGCGTGTGCAATTGGTGTGAAATGGGACCCCTGATACGTCTATATACGACTCTGACAGGTGACAGATACGTAAGCATCCTGTCCGATCACCTGCACCCATTCATGTCCATTGTGCATTCCGACGGACGTGGACAATTCCAGCAGGACCATGCGACACCCCACACGTCGAGAGTTGCTACCGAGTGGCTCCAGGAACACTCTTCTGAATTTAGACACTTCCATTGGCCACCTAAATCACCAGACATGAACATTATTGATCATATCTGGGATGCCTTGCAACGTGCTGTTCAGAATAGATATGCACCGCCTCGCACTCCTATGGATTTGTAGACTGCCCTGCAGGATTCATGGTGTGATTTGCTTCCTGCATACCTTCAGACACTAGTCTAGTCCATGTCAAGTAGTCTTGCGGCACTTATGCGTGCTCGCGGGGACCCTATACGATATCAGGCTGGTGTACCAGTTTTTTTTAGCTCTTGAGTGTAGATGGTAGCCTAGCAACAAGTACATTTCTACCTCAATTTCCATGGTGGGCGCTCGCAGGAAAAGTAAGGTAACATATATGTGACTGGAGAAACACTATCACGGTCTCAAATGGGATGATAGCGATGTAGAATATGTTAAAGTACGTGACGTACTCACCGATATGTCGGCCGTGGAGGCATACGGTGTGGTCTTTGTGGCCAGTCCAGAGCAGAAGAGATGGTTGCGCAATTGCTGTGGTACGAACATAACACTATGCCATATGTAGACAGAGTATGACTGCTCATCATAAAGAGCATTGAAGACCCGGTACACGAAAACCAAACATGANTATGCCATATGTAGACAGAGTATGACTGCTCATCATAAAGAGCATTGAAGACCCGGTACACGAAAACCAAACATGACTGTGAACCCACTGCTGCTAAGGATGTGGACTCTGGAGTGCGGTATATACCTCTGTGGTGGTGGTGGTGGTGGTGGTGGTGGTGGAGGTAAATAGTAATTGCGTTCGTTTTTCTAACAGCAGACAATATAAATACCAGCCCGTCGCTGAGGTTAAACCATGGTACTACTCGTGACCGCCTCGTGCGCATTCTTTATCTCTCTCTCTTTCTCTCTCGATATCATCATGGACAGGCTTATAGCGAAGTTGAATGGTAACGCACAGTATAGGTTACTGTCGGACCTAGTGATTGGGAAGCGGTACACAGCATCTGATTTCCAGATTTGACCAATGGCAAGTGCATAACATGTATGCTAAATGCAGTGTTCCGGATACGTTTACCTTCCCGCAACGTTCAACTGATCTTGGAGACGGACATGAAACTGCTTAACGAATATGACGGCATATGACGGCATCAAGCCTATCGGCAATGGCAAGACAATGCATGTGCTGGAATTCTCGTAACGTGTGTGTGTACGTAGGAAGAAACACCAACTCACCTCAGTAGAACTCTAGCTTGCCAAACGCATACACGTCAAAAATGTACACCACATTCAAGCAGCTGGATGTGGCCAAGTACGGTGATGTTACGACTTCGTAACGGCATGTTGACTTCAAACCTCCTGGATGACCTGAGCAAGTGGAAAGCTGCAACGGCTTCGAACACTGGGTGTGCCATAATGCTGAGAGCGAAGAGGGACGTCTGCCCTTATACCCGACACCATACAGCTTTGCTGCGTGTCCCGTGTATTACCTGTGGCTGGACACGGGGCTGCCTTGCACCATCAACGATATGAAGGTTCGTGCGAACAAAGAGAATATATGTCAGGCATGGTTTTACACAGTCAATTGCATATGAGCTGTGCCATTTCGACAATGGTGTAATTACCCGTTGGACAGAGACCTGTATGGGGGAATATCACATGACCATTATGAAGTGTGGAGCAGTTACGTGAACGACAATGTGTTCTCCGCTAACATGCAAAGTTTNGAATATCACATGACCATTATGAAGTGTGGAGCAGTTACGTGAACGACAATGTGTTCTCCGCTAACATGCAAAGTTTACTTGGCTACAGTAATGTAAGCACGCCGTGTCACAAGCATATAAGAAGCAACGAGCATTACATCTCGCCCGCAGTCAGCAGCGACGTAGCCTTCAGTAGACAACCACCGCCCCCATGAACAATACGNACGAGCATTACATCTCGCCCGCAGTCAGCAGCGACGTAGCCTTCAGTAGACAACCACCGCCCCCATGAACAATACGTTCGACAAACAAGACTATTTACAGTTCCAGCCTGAAAATGTGAGCATGTACAGTCGGTACTTTGTCGGATATATGAGAGTAGTATTTAAACCAGAGTTTGGACGCTAGCATGTACAGGTATGTGATGGTGAAAATTATATGTGGGGATATCATGACACGTGGGATAATTTCCACAGCGATGCTACAAGAATTATATGTGTGCTGTTGATAATCTATGCCGAACAGCCAGTTACCTGCAGGCAGTCACATTCTCGCAGTACAAGCAGAATTTTAAGATATTACCGAACTTCATCGCGAGAACAAGAAAGTATGCTTTGTCCTGCGCCACGTAGACAATGGGGCAATCTGCTGGTTTTACCTAAGAGTGTACAGTGCACATACATCCCACTACACTGGAAGACTGTGGAAGCAAAAGGATCCTACACTGCGCAGTCAAGGTATGCTGCATATATAAGTAAACAGATTAATGAACTTAATTGTGTGTGCTGCCAGTATATCATGGAGGCTTCGAGTATAGATACGAACAGCTCGTCCATCGAGGGAGAACTGAAATGCCGGAGCAAGTGTAAATATATGGAGGCCANCGTATCCGATGATGTAAATACCCTCACAATATGCCCGATGTGTGGTCTGGTACCACCCAGACAGCAGCCTCTGCCAGACATTGCATCTATGCCTGTGAACGAGGCGAAGGTATATCTGCGGCATGTGATGTGCAGTTTGATCGAGGCAGCGTAGAAAGTCCTTTGTTGTTCAAGTGTGTATATATATATATACACGCACTCATGCACACATGTTCCATAAGGTTTTCAAATAAAAATATGAAGTGTGGTTGTAAATTTCAAAATAAGTAGATATATAGTGTAAGAGAGGCTGCATTTTCAAGTATAGAAATATATTAATTCAAGTAGGGCGCGTGTTTGTATGTAAATATTTTTATTCCAGTATGTGCGTGACAACTGGTGTCACTATTTATGCAAGTATGTAACTCTGTTTATTCAACTATGTGCGCCAATGCACAAAGATTTGTCGTTTTCTACTTTTAAAACTATTTCCTAATATGTATGTATGTAGGGCGAGGCGAGACATATGTTGGTACATCAGATGTGTATATATTATTATCATGAATATTTGGTATTTTGCCTTGCAATGNCGAGGCGAGACATATGTTGGTACATCAGATGTGTATATATTATTATCATGAATATTTGGTATTTTGCCTTGCAATGATTTGTGTTTGTATGTGTCTGTGTGTATGTGGAGAGAGCTATGTAGATCGTTGTGACTACTAATGTCTAAAAGTTGAATAGTATTTGGTACAAATGTAGATTAACAAGTTTTTTATGGTAAATGCCGTTAAGAATGCGTGGTACACAAGTTAACGCTATAATCCTAAATTGCATACTACAAATTTATGGAGACCAGTATAAACAAATCAAAAAGGACATTTCCTACATAACTATTTAAACTAACTTTGTGGACAAATACAGAAGGTTCCCAAATATGTGGGAAGTAATCGGGGAGTGGTAGTACACTCCAAAACATCACAAAATGTCCCTACGAACATATGTCCTAAAGCCGACAGTTTCCGAGTTAAATACCTTCCAATGTTGTACTGGATGTGTTCGTAATAGTCTTTCTGATTATACATTCTAGTTAGCTTAGCTGTGGCCATGTTCGTGCACCAACAGTGATAAGTCACGCTACAAGATGTGCTCAAATTATCCACCTTGTGCCTGAATGCACGCCTGAACACTCAGTGTCACTGATTGTCTAACACGTTCAAATACTCCAGAAATTGCACCTATCTGGTGGCAACCTTGTTCCACTCGCTGGCGGAGCACTGCTACGTCCGGAACTGGAGTTTCCTTGAGGAATGCATCGATATGGTACACTCTTTGCTCATAAAGTTGGCAAAACCACGTTATTTTGAATTTCCCATTCTAAGTTTTTCCTGCATGGCTGCTAAAAACCTGTGGACTTAAATTAATTTACTTGACGTTAACTTTTGTCCAATGCACTCTTAAGAGATATTTAAAGGATTTTATTAATGGATAAATGTCTACGAGTTTTGGTTTCCTACTGTAGTTAAAGACCGTAATTATCCCTAATTCACCTAAAATAGTTATCATAGTAAAGTGAGCACTTATGAAATCCCTAGTTAAGATTTACTTGTATGCACATCGTGTAGTCTTCCACGTTCCAACAAATGTAAAATTAACATTGTGGCGAGTCTGCGTCGGTAAAGTGAAACTATGATAGAGATGTTTATTTTTGATTGTGTTTGTTACGTACATTAAATTATATCTTTAATTAATTTCACTTCTCTATGTGTATCATAAGTAATTTTGTTATTAGTCCCTAACTCCCTACTATGTTATGTTATATCATATTTATTTTTTATTGTAGCAAAAATTGTTTGTTTAAGGTGACATTAAAAGCACAAGTCGTTGTGTTTTCCTTAGAACAGTACAATTTTTGCAGATTAACAGCTCTTTTTCATGCTTTAAAATGTTTTCAAGATATACCAATTGCACCTACACTATAGTTTTAATAGCAACGCAACATAAAAACCGTCAGCATATTACTCGTACTGACGAACTAAGTGGCAGGTCTAAAAGTTTACAGGAACCATGCCATAACTGCGGAAAGTAGTAAGTATATTTCACAAGTATGGAAAAATATTCACAATCACACGTTGCTACTAGCAAATCACTGTTTAGCTTATTTATATTCTAGGTTAGGAACAAAACGAGATTTTGTGGAAAGTTTGGCACAGGGAAAATAACCGCCGCTGGATGTGCTGCTGTTCCAAATATGTCGCTTTTAAGTTGGCGTAAATAGATAAATACAATTTATTTGTGTATAAAAGTTCGTGATGGCTCGAATTGTCATATATACTTGCCCCAGCAAAATTTCCAGTATTAACTTTATTTCAGAACTATTATTCACGTCCTCCAGTGGTGTTTACATGAGCAAACAGTAAAAATTACAACTGATTTGGTTTTCAGAGTTTATAAGCAAGCTTATTTCAACACTACGAATTTAAAAGCGAAATAAAGTAACTTCCATCGAAAATACCTATGTAATTTTTTCCTTTCCCTAAAGGAAACTGTGCAATAAAGCCTTAAAAATAATATTTTTTAAACAACTTAACTTTTTTTTAATTAAGTTGTCATATTTAAATACAGTAATTTTGTAAACTAAAGTTTTGCTAAATACAATTTATGACTTAATATTAAACAACATGTGAACATAGAGTAGGAGTAGAGAGATTTGGGAGTCTCTTAACATCGATGCTTGGAGAGCCGATGAGGGCAAAGTGAGGTGAGCATGGAGCAGCGCCGGAATGCAAGGGCTGGGGAAACGAAAGAACACAGCTAAAACCCGCCGACCAGCGGCATCGTCCAGCACGATTCCCACTTGCAAAAATCCGGGAATCGAACCCAGTTCACCTTGGTGGGAAGATATGTGGTCTGACCAAACATGTGAACATATTTCGTCATATTTCCACTCTAATGTGAAGAACAGAGTTTATTCTTAACGTAGATTCTAACACAATATGAATCGAAAGATTTTACGCAATTATATTTATTTTATAAAAAAAATTGTAATTATCCTATTTACTTACGAGGGCAAATCAATAAATAAGTTACACTTCCACGTTATGGCCATGTATTAAACCACCTATACATAGGCAACACGGCTATGACAACATACAATATAAGTTCACTTTTCCACTTAGTCCCCAAGAGACTGTAAACATTTCTCGGGACGGTCGACCAACTTTTCGATTCCGGATGCGTAGACATCTCCTCCAGCGACTTAGTAGCCATAAATTTACATGTTACACTGTCAATAAAACATCAATATTTAGACATTTTGATCAATTCGCTGGCAACATAACTGAATGCCTGCATGCCAGTGGGTACTGTAGCACATATGCACAGCCTGTTCATGGTCAAGTGGACACTCTTTAAGGCCGTGCTTAAAAGTTCCTTTCACCTTAATTGTATATTTTCNCAACACGGCTATGACAACATACAATGTAAGTTCACTTTTCCACTTAGTCCCCAAGAGACTGTAAACATTTCTCGGGACGGTCGACCAACTTTTCGATTCCGGATGCGTAGACATCTCCTCCAGCGACTTAGTAGCCATAAATTTACATGTTACACTGTCAACAAAACATCAATATTTAGACATTTTGATCAATTCGCTGGCAACTGAATGCCTGCATGCCAGTGGGTACTGTAGCTCATATGTACAGCCTGTTCATGGTCAAGTGGACACTCTTTAAGGCCGTGCTTAAAAGTTCCTTTCACCTTAATTGTATCTTTTCGGCAATTGTTAATATAAAAATTACCATGTGACAAATAAAATAAATATGGTGTATACATGTTATATCTCTCATAATTTAACGTCTGAAGCCACACCAAAATAAATTTTTTTTTATTATTATGCTTGCTGGGAGAGCATTAAAAAGTGCTCAACCGTAAATAGCTTATATTTATGGGCAGTGAACTTTCAAAGGCTTGTTTGTAAAGTATTCACTTTACCATGAACAGCCTTCACGTGCTGTTGTCATACCAGTGCTGCGGTCGGAGAGGCAGCACGAGTATTCAGGCAGGTAACGGTTAGCTGGTTCCTCGCAGCGAATCGTCTGACGGAACACCTGTATCGCCAAACATCATCGACGAAATGACGACGGAGCCGGTGTGGCGGGGTTCAACACCCTGCTCGCGCGCCGAGGGACCCCGGTCGGTGTGCTTTATGGCCTGTCCGTTCGCTGCTCCTCTGCCGCCGATCTCTATTCACGGTCTGTTCCGCGAACGAATACATTCTCTTAGCAGTTCAGAATGTAGTCCTGTATACAGCTGTTTCCTTGCCAATAGCAGTGTCTCACTATGCAACAGATAATAGCCACGTATAAGCTATATATAAGTTTTCTAAAGAACGAAAAATAACATGCCATGAAAAATAACATAATGCTTTCTATAACAAATAAAAAAATAAGTTGACACAATATTNGTTCAACACCCTGCTCGCGCGCCGAGGGACCCCGGTCGGTGTGCTTTATGGCCTGTCCGTTCGCTGCTCCTCTGCTGCCGATCTCTATTCACGGTCTGTTCCACGAACGAATACATTCTCTTAGCAGTTCAGAATGTAGTCCTGTATACAGCTGTTTCCTTGCCAATAGCAGTGTCTCACTATGCAACAGATAATAGCCACGTATAAGCTATATATAAGTTTTCTAATGAACGAAAAATAACATGCCATGAAAAATAACATAATGCTTTCTATACCAAATAAAAAAATAAGTTGACACAATATTNGAACGAAAAATAACATGCCATGAAAAATAACATAATGCTTTCTATAACAAATAAAAAAATAAGTTGACACAATATTAGCTTGATTACACTTTGAACACAGTCACTAACAGTATTAACGCTTATAGCATACGAGGCCACGCCTCCTCTTTGCAAGCATAAATATACATCTGTTTCCCAAATAGTACACATACATGATATAAAATACACTAGGTCTCTCGTGTATTTGATATTACAGTACATTATTAAAATTTCCATTTCTTATCTGCTGAAAATATGAAGTTGTCCACGTATTAATTACTAGAGATGGTGTAAATTCGCGAAAATTCTCTGAGACAACATATTTTCTATAACACTCTAAATAGTTTATTCTTTCATGATTGGATGAACATGGTTTTGACTCGACTAAGTTGTTTGCAGACCAATCACGAACGTTCTGCCTTATAGTATCAGAATCCTCATTGGTCCTGTTAAAAGAGGTAGAACATGACAGCCAATAAAGAAAGAAAACTGTCGGACATATGTACAGTATGGTGAATCCTAGCAAACAGTCAACTTTTCCCGCGATAAACCACCATCTCTATTAATTAANGGACATATGTACAGTATGGTGAATCCTAGCAAACAGTCAACTTTTCCCGCGATAAACCACCATCTCTATTAATTAACAATTGTCACACTTCATCAATCAGCGAAACATACGGCTGTCCACGTCCAAACGGCACAGTATAAATAAAACACTCACATTAGATGAAGCTATACACAGACGACCGGGCAAGAAATAAATAGCTGTTAGCAGAAGCAGACCAGAATACTCCCGAAGGCTCCCGATGATGCCCCGAACGACCATGTTACGAAATATTTTATTACCTCCTGAAAAAGGCGAAGAAGAAATGGAGTTTCTAGGCAATATATTTAATTCCAGCTATGATTACTGGTGCAGGTGAAAGAATATCAGGCTGTAATATTGAGATGGTCCCCGGGCACTGACTGGCGAACGGCGCTCCAAAATTGTTCTGGTTGGTGACGTCATTTTGCTGGAGAGTGCGGCTGGAGTTTGTGGTGTAAGCTTCTGTTCCACCTCTGTATTCTTAAGTTCTCTGTGCCGCTGATTTCTTAACTTCAAAGCCCGATACAGTAAACAGGGTTGTCCTGAACTTCAGGTACAAACTTTGTGTGATGATTCGTTATAGAAAATGATGTACAACACATAATATGACATATTGCCTAACATGTTTATTAAGGAAGACATACCTTTGAAAATTGGGAATTAAAATTAGTTATTTGCTAAGTGTCAGAAATCATGAGAGATGAAGCAACAAATTCGTGAACAACTTTGGCTTTATTTGATATCTGCCATCTGCACGTACAGAAAATTTCGCTTTTTAAACTACCTGTATGCTAAACTCCACGGTCATATGAATTTTTGAGCCTCGGCTGTTCATTGGCTGCTGCCCCAGTGTGTAGTCAGTTTTACCTCAGGACAGNCGGTCATATGAATTTTTGAGCCTCGGCTGTTCATTGGCTGCTGCCCCAGTGTGTAGTCAGTTTTACCTCAGGACAGGTGACTCGGGATTCGGCGCTTGTTTCCTTGCAGGTCTGTTATTGGCTCAGAGTTCACCTGGGCGTGTCTAATAAACTTTGATTCTATTGCAAACATAACAGAAATGTTCATGTTTTTTTAAGTTTAGCTTGTTCTAAAATGAACTCGCGAAGTTTTCTGGTCCGTAGTCGTCAGAAAACTTTCAGTGGGATGTCAACTGTACCGTCCTGTACGGGATTTTCCTTATCCTGGGGCTGAAAGAATGATATCGTATGGACATGTATCCCGTATCTCAGACTTCTTCTAAAATAAACTGAGTATTAATAAACGCAGTACCAGTAATTCACCACTTCCGCAGTTACAGCTGCATTTACGATGCTGTTGTAACCCAATGGTAGAATATTATTTTAAGAATACAAAATGATGAAACACTACACTATTCGAAGCCAAAAAAACTGGCTAAATATGAATTTTCTACGTGCAATTTATATTTTGCTGTTGTATATGTCCAGAAAAATTTTGATTGATGTATACTGTTGATTTTTGCACATTACAGATTTAGAGCTTTTTCTATAATAATCATATTTTATCATTTCGTTTGGATCAGATGTGTGTCGAGTTGTCGGAAGTGGGCAACCCTAACAACATACCCGTTGCTGGGAAATAAGAGGGAGCGGGGAATGCCATGTGGGTGTTTGTCGATTGTTATGATGTAGAAATCATGCGTACATTAAAGAAACACGAATCGCTGTATTGGTGTGTTACACTCTCAGAGACGAAAGGTTGTCGAGAAAATATTTTATTACCTGCCAGTTGTTGGCTGATGGCAGATATCACATCAGTCTAACACTTTTTAAGAATCTGATGTTTCTGAAATTTTGAAAATAAATAATTTTTATTCCCAGTTTTCAAGGACTTTTGCGCAATTATCTTGTCTGCCTGATAGCTTGCAGATCCTTGTACTGGGAATAGGCGATGTCGCGCAGTTTGCACGCTTCGTCCAGGGCGTTTACGCACGCCTCGTTGCGTGACAGCCTTTCCGCTGGCGTTTGTCCCCGACCCACAGAACCTGCCTCCTGAAATGTAAAGTTCGAACGGGAGATTATTGACGAGTAAGAGACCTGAAAAATTCGCGGATTCATTTCGGGACAAGCTAGAATTCAAAACAAGTGTGTTTATAAAACTTCAGCCTTTGGTCCACGCAGCGTTTGGCACCTCATGGAGAACGCTGGCCCAATCGCCACCTTCTACTGTGACAGCAGACAACCAATGTGCACTTTATATCGGCGTATTTGTACATGAGACTGGAGAGTCTAGCTCGCAGGTCATTGAACTCACGAATTTTTCTGGTCTCTATTGATGAGTGAATCGACGATCCCACAGCCGGATTTCGCCGTCTTTGCCTCACGGCGCATTGAATTGAACTATGCGAGCAAACTATAAATATTCTTCTTTTATACAGTTTTGTTTCAGTATAATGGAGTTAATCGAGCAGGATAATAGTCTCCCCGTGTGTATCACCGGGGATGATGGCGAAACTGAGCACGAATCACACGTCATGGTCCATTATTGCCTAGTAGCGTGCGAAGCCTGATTTGTGGGCCGTCCGGGTGTGGGAAAACATGCGTCCTACTGAGCCTGCTGGAAGAACCGAACGGCCTTCGGTTCGAGAACGTGCACATTTATTCAAAATCGCTCCAGCAACCGAAATACCAGCGATTTGCACGAGTACTGCAGGCCGTGGATGGCATGGGCTAATTCCCCTGCAGCGAAAACGAGAAGGTGGTGCCTCCGAACGAAGCTCTTCCAAACTCGATATTTGTCTTCGTTGACATTGCCTGCTAAAAACTAAATTATATTCAAGACTACTTTAGCAATGGATGGCACGCGAACGTGGACTGCGTTGCGTGCACCTCAGTCAAACTTATTCCCGTGTACCCAAACAACTGCTTCGCGACAATGTGAATTTCCTCGTTTTGTTCTGCATGGACGACACTCATTTATGCCACGTTTACAACGATCACGTAAATACAGACATTACATTTGCAGAATTCAAAGATATATGTTCTTTGTGCTGGAAAGACAAGTTCCGTATATTGGTAATCGTAAAGGACTGCTCGGTACATAAAGGCAGGTACATGCGTGGGTTCGATCAGTTTATCCTACGAACACAGCCATGGGTCACGGAAACATTTCCAGATTTGGTGGCATCGATCGTCACGACGACCTTGAAAGTGGGCAAAATTGCTTCACAACTGCACGCAGAGAAGACTTGTCCCTTATCGGTCGAAAATTGGAAAGTTTTAAAAATGAAATGGTTGAAGATTTGGTGGCGGTCGATAAACATATAGTGACCGTGGAGGAGTCTCTCCTAGCGTACGCAGCGCGCAGCGACTGACGCAATACTGTGACACGGGTTCAGACATGCAAGCCCCTCCCTTCGCCGTTACCACAACTCGCTTATCCGTATACTTTGGCTAATATTTCGACTGTCACTTTCGTACCCTGGCACAACCGTACCCAGTCTCCCCTACCCAATTTCTGTAAAAAGTGTAAATGTGTTTAATAAACAACCTACAAAATCAAATTTTAAAAAAAATCTATTCCGACATGAAAAAATAGTGTTTGAGCATTGAGTAAGTTTCAAGCGGTTCGGAGCCCGCTAAGATCAGGTCCCGTCGTCTTTCAACTCTTTGCATAACCGCACGACGTAAACAGAATCTGTTTTGTTTACAGCGTAGCCTATCAAGGCGTTATACAGTAGCGTAGAGCTAATCACAGGCGACACAAATACTGAACGAATTTATGTAGACTTTACTAATTTTCTAATAACGATTCTTTGTATTGAAAAATTACATAATAGGCATACACCCTATTATAACTGCCCGGCGCTGTGAATGGGCAGAAGCATATTACATAAAAGAGCTAAATTTAATTTCCTAATATTGTAGAATAACCACAAATATATTTGGCAGTGTACTGTCACTTTCTATATTAACAGTTTCCATTTCAAAGGCTATGAATAATTCCACAGGAAACCATTACTGAACATACATTTTCATTAATCAATTAAATAACCTTATTGGTTCTATTATCAAAAATTATACCGTTTAATACTCTGTGCTAGTCAGAATGCATCGTTAGTATCAGTCTTCTGCGAACTCCTCTCACCTCCGTTCTGTTACCTAGGTGGTTCATAGACATCGTATCACTGGTCCAGGAGCACCCCGGTGACACCCCGCAGTCGGTTTGGGCACACAAGTCACTGTCTCCGCGCTGCCAATACCCGCCGTAACTCGCCGAATCACCAGGAACACTCGCCGAAAACAGTAGTTCACAAAACTCTCTTTTCCAGACTATCGTACTCTTACGCGCACTCAGAGATGACCTATTTCGACGTCGAGACATTTCTCAGTAGAGGAGGACGGTCCGTCGACATACCAGAAAGTGTTGCACCGCCGCCAGGTGTGAGCTGCCAATCAAGCAGGCGCATGCCAATCACGCTGCATCTCCCCTCTCTGCGCCACGTCATCATCCCATGCTGAGATGCCAGGTTTCGTAAAATTTCACTATATCTAGAAATTTTTAAGTGTATCTGGTATTTAATTAAGACTTTTAAAATTTTCCCAAATTTTCAGTATAATTTAAAAAAAAACTTTTCAGTATAATTAAAAAAAAAATAATCAAGTAACTCGTTTTTATTTTTATTTCGATAACATGAGATTAAACGACCCATCGATTTATCGATTTTCCTTTCATTCGTCCCAAATATTTTCTTTACGTCTCGAATACTGGCATAGGTGCTGTTCATTGATTGGATCTCGGTCTTTTCTACTGCCGTACGAAAAACTACAGGCCAGTGTAAAATTTGCGAAGGCCAATNAAAAAAAAACTTTTCAGTATAATTTAAAAAAAAAGAATCAAGTAACTCGTTTTTATTTTTATTTCGATAACATGAGATTAAACGACCCATCTATTTATCGATTTTCCTTTCATTCGTCCCAAATATTTTCTTTACGTCTCGAATACTGGCATAGGTGCTGTTCATTGANATTTATCGATTTTCCTTTCATTCGTCCCAAATATTTTCTTTACGTCTCGAATACTGGCATAGGTGCTGTTCATTGATTGGATCTCGGTCTTTTCTACTGCCGTACGAAAAACTACAGGCCAGTGTAAAATTTGCGAAGGCCAATTCTCTTATTGTTTACTATATATACTGTAGATACATAGTACATTTGGAGTGCGCCCACCGAACATTCTCATTAAAATAATTGGCAGGTAAACAACAGCTACGTTCATAGTGGAGCCAATAAAGTAATGGGAAAACATAACTCTGTTAAGACAATGATAAAGACAGATGTCAGTTTTTTTTCAGTGAATTATACTTGTCATTCTTTGGAAATTTATATTTCATATTCTTGCCAGAAGTTTCCTGTTTGAGTAGAAATATTTGTGTAAAAAGCAGTCTGAATTCTCACATTTTCAAAAATTTCTTAAAATCAAACCACACAAACGGTTTCAACCAGCACAAACACGATGGCTGTCGCTTAATGTTGTCGTAAGAATAGTGCTAGAGCAATATGAAGCGTTGAAACTGTACTTTCAAGCCGAATATTTTTATCGCATTCTATCTGGAAACACTGAATTGTTTCAGCAATCCAGTCATGAAATCGTATTTAGAATTTTCAGAATGTAACTTTGCCCATCATAATTGATCTAAATTTGAAATTCTAGTGAAAAATACACGTCAAGTCTAGTTATTCTATGAAATGTTATCTGGCAAAGCTGATCCCATACTGTCTCGTCTACTTCCAGACGGTCACCCCAGCTATAACTATAGCTGGAATACAACAGCACTATCTAGACCTTTGTGGAAAAAAGCATTTTTCTCACAAATGAATTGCCGAAATTTATAAACCTAAACAGAATTCGCTGTCTAACGACGCATCCAAGAAATTTATGATAGTATTTATTTTTCGAGTTTGAACGCGTCTGTGAGTTTCCNGGGGGGGGGCCTGTTTTTCGCGAAAATATTCAGCAACTAAATCTACTCCAAAACACTTCAGCTTATATCCACTCTCGTGATTGGATGTTTTAAACAACCACGCGTCTCAGGCGTCTGCCCGCAAATCACTTTTATTGGCCCAGTCAGGTAAGAAAATGTCTTCTCACAAGAGCCACGGACAATAACCAAAAGAAAAAGACATGTGGACATTCAGGATGTTGAAGTCTAGTCTGTGCTTAAATCTTTTCGGGAAAAACAGGTGGTTTTATTGATGAGCTTAAGTGAAACAAAATTCAACATCCAAACATTAAGGCCTGGCTATAATTTATTTTATATTGGTGGTTAGAAAATTTTTATAAAGCGTTTGAAGTCGTGATTTTTTCTTTCTTGCAACTTACTATGTACCCTTCCACCATATACAAAAATTAACAATGCCATGCGCTTAGTGAATTGTATTCATGCGTTGATCAAGTCATACTAAGAAATTTTTATAAATGCAAATATGTTAATATTACGCCAGTTGGTTTTTAATATGCACGAAACCGAAATATGTACAGTCGAATCATATTATTATGACAACCTGCTAGAAGTGCAACCTGCAGCGTGTAGCCCATGACGTATGGTCCGTGACGTGGGCTGGTGAAGCGCGATATACTGCGAACGACAGACTGGCTGTACACATTGTGCTTCCTGCGGCCATGGGTGAGGGAAGCGATTTAACCGAGTTGCAAAAAGGGATGATCGCCGGCTTTCGAGGCAAGGCGGGCAGCATTTCGGAAACAGCGACGTTTGTGAACTGTTCCCGTGCCTCTGTGGTAAAGGTGTGTCGTGAGTGGACGAATGGCAACATTGGGAATAACCGCCGTGGGAACTGCGGAGCTCCACGCGCCATTAATGTCCGAGGTGAATGACGACTATGACGGTGCATGAAGGCCAACCGACAGACTACAGTCGAACACCTCACAGTCCAAATGAACCAGAGGGCATCCGGACATATGTCTACCGCAACAGTTCAGCGAACCCTTCTGTGAATGGGGTTCCGGAGTAGACGGAGGGTGACTGCACCCATGCTAACGCAGGTGCATCGACGTAAACGACTGGAATTTGCTCGACAGTATGGCAACTGGACCGCTGCTGATTGGCGACGGGTAGCCTTCTCCGAAGAGTCATGTTTTCAGCTGCATAGAACGGGTGTACGTCAGTGTGTCCGGTGAGAAACGTCGGAGAACCGACACCCTGCGTCCATTGCAGGACGAACACATTGCGGGGGTCATTGTTGAACACAAGGCAGTGTGGGCAGTGTTATGGTCTGGGGAATGTTCTCGTGGTATTCTCTAAGTCCCATCATCCGTGTCGAAGGCACTCAATCAATTTGGTTATGAATCCATCCTCGGCGATCACATCCACCCGTCCGTACATGATGATTGTCTTTCTTTGGGTGGATGGGATCTTCCAGCACGATAATGTGCCTTGCCACACGGCTAGACGTGTCAGCACGTGGCTGGAAGAGCACGATCAAGACTTCAAAGTTCGTCCCTGGCCCCCAAACAGCCCTGATATCAATCCAATTGAACATCTGTGGGACCACCTCGATTGAGTCACTGCCAGCTCGTCTAGCTGCTGTCCGTGTTGCGAAGGGCGGTTACTCTGGATACTAGCAGGTGGTCATAATAATGTGATTCAACTGCGTATGTCTTCAGTTTGCCACTTTTTTTTTAACATTCCGCCTTTAAGGTGGCCGCCAGGTTGAAGAAATTTTGCACGTCTGAGGCCTAAAAGCGTGGGAGCGCTAGGGGCGACGGAGACATGCGCATCAACTCTCTCGTCGCCTCTACGCGCAAAGCACTGAACTGGCGTGCAGTCTTGCCGTCGATAACGCGCATCTATGAGACTTTCAGCGGAGACCGTACCATTTTATGACGTAATAATAAATTAATGTCTGATACACGTCCCTATTCATTTTTTAATGTTTTGTACCGGAATGTTCATACCTAAAAATGACCGTGAAAACACCCGTTTCAGCTATTTTCACTATTACGAAAACATGATTTAGAGAGAAATTGAACCATTTAAAAACGTATACAAACGCGCAACGTTTCTTAAATGCTATTCGTAAGCAGAGTTCACTCAGACACGTTGGGCGGTTTTTTAATAAAACGTTCGGTTGGAGCTCTGCACACCGTTCGGCGACCTACCCAGACGGCCACCTTAAGTAGGCGTTAAGACATTGTGATATTTTTTTCTAATTCGTTGCCAACATTATTGTCTACTCAAATCAACATTTACGATATATGTTGTTTTGGGTAGGAATTATTTTTTATTTTCAAAAGTTGAAGCTAAATTAACGCCGAAATAGCTATAGCAATAGCGTCATTTAGAGGATAAAATACACTGGGTTAATGTCATAGCGGTGACTATGTATAAAATCTTCACCTCTAATCAAAAGTTCCTGACATTTGAAAACCCAATGGCCATTGTGGAAAAAAAAAGGGTATTTTTGGCAACCCTAAGACACAGTTTTAGCAGTACAGCAACCCACAACTACAAATTTTCTAAAAGCATTCACATAGTGATTGCAAAATAATGTGTAAATTACAAACCGACTTAGTATTTGTCACTTTTGAGATGTCAACTGTTTTTATATATTAAGTTAGTTATCTTTATCCTTATGCAACACAACTTTTAAAAATACAATTTTTAAAAATAAATTAACAACGTTATTTTAACGTGAGGATGCATCCATTTTCCAAAGCACTTGTAACCGTGTCTGAGTATTTCAGTATTAATATCTTCACTACAGTTATAGTGAGTGGTATATGGAAATGTCAAAGAATAATTTATTTGATTTAATACAATATTTTTGAGAGCATAATAAATGCCAGTCTGTGTTCAGTCAGTTTACCTCAGGTCATAGTTGTTGGTTTTTAACGACAGTAAACACTGCAATCAAATTTAATTTTTGTTAGTGGGCTAACGGGTATTGTGAGAATGTAAATAATGGCTGACACCCTATGCCGGTTAAAATGCATAAACCTACCGGAACATCAGTCGATAATAATGGACCAAGCGAGATATGAACCCTAGAGGCATGATCACGTGTCCCCTCGAGACATACTCGACCAAAATTTTAAAAAATTTTCGTTTTCATGGACTGGATGACAAAGTAATTTAAATCCATGGTAAGGTCGTATAGGTCATTGAACTCGAATAAGTCTGCATTTTCTTTTAAATAACAGGGACGTGAAAACCGTTAAAATCTGCATTATCGTTACCAATATAATCTCTCATTCTACACAGTATTTGCATCAGACACTTAATTTAGCATTTTTTTCCTTCCCTGAATACATTTCTGGCCACGCCCCTGCGAACCTAGGCGTAATTAAAGCGGCACGGTGGCGGGTCGAAGAAAGATGGCCGATACGGAGGGGTCACTACACTGCTCGCTAATTGCACAATGCGGGGTTTGGTCAGTGTCAGCAGCCCCTCGCCTCAGTCACCTGTGCGTGCGTGCGTGCTCCGCAGTATCTACTTGTTGCCTTCCCCTCCTTCCCCTTCGCGGTCCCCTTCCCCCCTCCACCACCTTCGGTCGCGTACACGCACGCACGAACCGGCCAGCTGTGCCCGTTGCCTAGGCGCATGCGCCGACTCTTGCCTCCTCCTTGCCGGATATAAACAAACCGTTGCTCTTTCTCCAAAGAGTTCAACGACCGAGCTGCTATGCCGCCCGTACATTCAGTAATAGTAGGTGTTGGTTGACGTGCACCGCCGCGCGATGGCAGCACTGCCGCCGCCGCTGCTTCCTCAACCTCGCTCCGTCTCTCTCGCGCGCTCAGAGTTTCTTGACACTTGGAAGAAGTGATGATTAAAGCAAAGGTGGACCCGGCCGACCTCCGATGCGCTTTTTTTCCCCTCCTTCTCATCTTTTTTTTTTCTGCATGCAAATTCTTTGCGGTTGCCAAGTTCGCAGAGTTTGTCAAATATTTTTGCTGTTTCGCGGACGGCGGAGAGGAGAAAGAAGAAGTGGCGTATAGTATGTTCGCAAGGGAGGTGTGTTGCGGATAAGCGGTAGGGGAAACGGAGGGGTCCGGGAGGGGAGTGCCGCCGTGGAAGAGAGAAGAAAGACAATAACGGGGGCGAAACCTTTTTCAGCTGGCCTGCCGGCAGTCAAGTTCAAGAGGCAGGCAAGTTTTAGGAAGTTTTTCTCCGGTTGTTTGAGGGGAGAGGGAGGAGGAAGGAGGGAGAACCGCAGAGGGAGGGAAACGGAGGAGAAGCATTGGTGGATGGCTTAGTTTAGTCTGGACAGTTAGTTTGTTGGGCAGGACTAAGGTGTGCTTCGACATTTCCTGGCGCCTATATAAGTACAATGTAATAATTATTTAAATTACTATGATGGTGTAAATCTTTATTTCGTAATACGTTGGTGGCAGTGTTTTATACATACATTATTATTATTTTTTAGACACGTGATATAATTACAGTTCCAGGGATTAGTCGTCACTTGCGGTGTTCCAAATGTTATGTTGCCTGACCTTCTGTGGACACAAGTGTAAGATCAAGCACTGCAGCGCGTCAGCCCTGCGCCGCAAGAACAAGTGGTTGACGTCTGGATAGCACGTGTGTTGCCGGCTGCCGAGACGTTCAGCAATTAATTGTTTCTCGTCGCTCGCGTCGTCGGTTCGTTTTGCCGGGAAACTGTGTGTGTGTGGCCGCCGTTACCGGGAGTGACTGGACCACGGGACTCGTTCTGGAGGAACTGAAGGGAGCTACTGTGTTCTCGTGCGGCGACCATGTGCGCGTGTACGTAGCGTGGACGGTGGTGCCGCATGCCGGAGAGTGAGGATACGACCAGACCGCCCTCGCGACGAGGAGGTCGTGACCAGCAGGTGATATGCCCAGCACTATCAGAGGTGAGTGAGATACCAGTGTTTCTCCCCCTGCAGCTTCCGGGTGCCGGATCACTTCCGGTGCCGTTCCCCCAGCCATTTGGTGTAAGGTTTACTCTACTCAGGTTAGGAATAGAACGAGATTTTTTATCGGAGAGTTTGGCATAGGGAAAATTTCCGCCGCTAGGTGCGCAGTGTTCCAAAATGTAACTTATGATTAAAATTTTTATCTAAGAGAATGATAAAGGAGAAATATTTTACTTAGTTACGAAGTTATTTTATATTCGTTTTATGATTATTGCAATTATCCTTTTTTTTTACGTATGAAATAGAGAAAATCTGGCACATTGCCGACACTAGCGTTCACCTAGTGGCAAAAATTTGTTTTGGGTTGCCAAACTTTCAACATTGATCTTCCCAACCTGAGTAGAAGTAACCCTAGTTGGAGGCATCCTATACACAGCACTTGTAGACGAAGCTTCTCGTCTTTAGTCGCCCTTACAACAAACGTTACAACTAGGGACACTATAATTTCGTCCTGTGAATCAGTAACACATACGTAAATTGCACGTGTGCCATTGGAATTCCGCTCATATAACACTCCTTGCAACAAGGACGGCGGAAGATGTTCTTCATTGAGGGGTCTAAGGCCAAGACAAAAAATAGCAAGTGTCATAATATCGCATAAAATTCTTACTAACGTATTTGAGGCTTACTCAAAACTTACCTAACACACTTAAACACTTTTTCTTATTTTAACGTCATAACTGATATACTTTATAAACAAATATCGAATCATACAAACTCAAGAAATACTGCAACATTCTACTAGAAACATGTTTGAAAATAATACGCAAATTTGTCTTTACGTACGGTATTAATTGATCTACTAAAGTCGTAATTTTAATGCTGGTTTATTATTTCTTCTGGGAAACTGACCCTTACAGTAGATTATTAGGGGTTCATATTGCCCCCCTGCCACACTGGTTCCGTCGCCCATGCCTTGCAGAACCCTGAACCAATGATTAAATATTCGGTAAAGGCCGTTTACAATAAAATAAGAACTTTTGAAACAAACCTTTAAAAAAAAATCACTGACCGTAACTACTTATCTGTTGTAGTGCCCACAGACATGCAGGCTCCCAGTTAAGTTGGCAGTAAATTTATAAAAAAAATAGTCCGTAATACTTGACGTTGTAGTGTTAATGAAATGATTAAATTAATATCCAACGAAGTTAGTGAAGTGAGTGTTTTTTGTTTTCTACAAATTAGAGTGCGAATTTGGTTATTATAGTAACACATGTTCAACCCCAAAAAATCCACGTTTTCACTTGGATGACGCATGAATAAAGTGATCAGGCCACGACAATGTTAATTTTACGTGTGGCTGAAAGATACTCAAAGAGAAGAGAATTAGAATTTAAGCAGGGCTTTCAAAGTGCTCGGTTTACCGTGAAGATCCTTTACTCGGGTGGTTTAACCTTAACATTTACTTGAGCATATTTAGGACAACGAAGTCTAGCTTGATGACAAGTCATAACGCAAGTTAGCAGTGTCTCTAATTATGACACTTAAACATTTCTTAATATGACAAGCTTAAATGTTCAAAAGGAAAATAATAATAATAATAACAACCTCTATAATTAAAACCCGTGCTACAATCACCGTAGCATTCCCGTAACGAAATAAAAGTAGCGTTACCACGCAAGACTGAAAAAGTGCTGTATACAACAGCAGTAATGAAACTATTATGGGACTAATCAGGAATGGGCATTAAAAAAAGACAGTTTTTACATGGATTGTAGGCATTTGCGTCCAGTGTGTTGGCTAAACTTATTTTTATTTACTCGTGGGATTTTTTTTTTTGCTTAAACATATTTGCGTGAGCTTTTCACAGTGAGCGTTGTAAATGTACAAACAAGTATACGCCACGATGCACATGCACAAATGTTCGTTTAAATAAACGGAAATCGGAAGTGTACTACGGAGTCCATTTAATAGACACTTTCTTGTCACGAGTTCGTTTTGCGCGGATTCCCGTGGTTGAAAATGCGTGCTTGTGATTGGTTGGCATAGAACAGAGCGTAATAAAATATAAAAATTTCAATCCCTATTAATGCTGATATTGCAAGCAGGTGGTCACCTCATGTCGTTATGTTGTGTTGTAGCAGGCCTCATTATAGTTTAAATTTATTACGGAAAGTGTAATTTCCGTAAACTATAATTTAGTTTTGTTATCATGCAAATAGACAACATACACATAAACTNAGATTTTTTATCGGAGAGTTTGGCATAGGGAAAATTTCCGCCGCTAGGTGCGCAGTGTTCCAAAATGTAACTTATAATTAAAAATTTTATCTAAGAGAATGATAAAGGAGAAATATTTTACTTAGTTACGAAGTTATTTTATATTCGTTTTATGATTATTGCAATTATCCTTTTTTTTTTTTACGTAGGAAATAGAGAAAATCTGGCGCATTGCCGACACTAGCGTTCACCTAGTGGCAAAAATTTGTTTTGGGTTGCCAAACTTTCAACATTGATCTTCCCAACCTGAGTAGAAGTAACCCTAGTTGGAGGCATCCTATACACAGCACTTGTAGACGAAGCTTCTCGTGTCTTTAGTCGCCCTTACAACAAACATNAGCACTTGTAGACGAAGCTTCTCGTGTCTTTAGTCGCCCTTACAACAAACATTACAACTAGGGACACTATAATTTCGTCCTGTGAATCAGTAACACATACGTAAATTGCACGTGTGCCATTGGAATTCCGCTCATATAACACTCCTTGCAACAAGGACGGCGGAAGATGTTCTTCATTAAGGGGTCTAAGGCCAAGACAAAAAATGGCAAGTGTCATAATATCGCATAAAATTCTTACTAACGTATTTGAGGCTTACTCAAAACTTACCTAACACACTTTTTCTTATTTTAACGTCATAACTGATATACTTTATAAACAAATATCGAATCATACAAACTCAAGAAATACTGCAACATTCTACTAGAAACATGTTTGAAAATAATACGGAAATTTGTCTTTACGTACGGTATTAATTGATCTACTAAAGTCGTAATTTTAATGCTGGTTTATTATTTCTTCTGGGAAACTGACCCTTACAGTAGATTATTAGGGGTTCATATTGCCCCCCTGCCACACTGGTTCCGTCGCCCATGCCTTGCAGAACCCTGAACCAATGATTAAATATTCGGTAAAGGCCGTTCACAATAAAATAAGAACTTTTGAAACAAACCTTTAAAAAAAAATCACTGACCGTAACTACTTATCTGTTGTAGTGCCCACAGACATGCAGGCTCCCAGTTAAGTTGGCAGTAAATTTATAAAAAAAATAGTCCTTAATACTTGATGTTGTAGTGTTAATGAAATAATTAAATTAATATCTAATGAAGTTAGTGAAGTGAGTGTTTTTTGTTTTCTACAAATTAGAGTGCGAATTTAGTTATTATAGTAACACATGTTCAACCCCAAAAAATCCACGTTTTCACTTGGATGACGCATGAATAACGTGATCAGGCCACGACAATGTTAATTTTACGTGTGGCTGAAAGATACTCAAAGAGAAGAGAATTAGAATTTAAGCAGGGCTTTCAAAGTGCTCGGTTTACCGTGAAGATCCTTTACTCGGGTGGTTTAACCTTAAAATTTACTTGAGCATATTTAGGACAACGAAGTCTAGCTTGTTGACAAGTCATAACGCAAGTTAGCAGTGTCTCTAATTATGACACTTAAACATTTCTTAATATGACAAGCTTAAATGTTCAAAAGGAAAATAATAATAATAATAACAACCTCTATAATTAAAACCCGTGCTACAATCACCGTAGCATTCCCGTAACGAAATAAAAGTAGCGTTACCACGCAAGACTGAAAAAGTGCTGTATACAACAGCAGTAATGAAACTATTATGGGACTAATCAGGAATGGGCATTAAAAAAAGACCGTTTTTACATGGATTGTGGGCATTTGCGTCCAGTGTGTTGGCTAAACTTATTTTTATTTACTCGTGGGAATTTTCTNTTATTTTTATTTACTCGTGGGATTTTTTTTTTTGCTTAAACATATTTGCGTGAGCTTTTCACAGTGAGCGTTGTAAATGTACAAACAAGTATACGCCACGATGCACATGCACAAATGTTCGTTTAAATAAACGGAAATCGGAAGTGTACTACGGAGTCCATTTAATAGACACTTTCTTGTCACGAGTTCGTTTTGCGCGGATTCCCGTGGTTGAAAATGCGTGCTTGTGATTGGTTGGCATAGAACAGAGCGTAATCAAATATAAAAATTTCAATCCCTATTAATGCTGATACTGCAAGCAGGTGGTCACCTCATGTCGTTATGTTGTGTTGTAGCAGGCCTCATTATAGTTTAAATGTATTACGGAAAGTGTAATTTCCGTAAACTATAATTTAGTTTTGTTATCATGCAAATAGACAACATACACATAAACTTGTCAACTTATTAAGGGGAAAAAAAACCTTAACTGGAAAGGGGGCTAAAAACATTTTGCTGGAGGGGAAGAGTAGAGTGGAGAGATTTGGCCGGCTATTAACATCGAGATCTTTAGAGCCGATGAGGGTGAAGCGAGGTATGGAGCGGCACCGGAATGCAAGGGCGGGTGAAGCGGGGAATTCCCGAGAATGCCCGCCGACCAGTGGCATTGTCGGCACGATTCCCACTTGCGAAAATCCGGGAGCGGCCCTACCGGGAGTCGAGCCCGGTTCGCCTAGGTGGGAGGCGAGTAGTCTAACCACTACACCGCCGCGCCCCCAGAAGGAAGAGGGAGCCGAATTGAGAAAGTTTTTCCATTGCTTAATCACGAGTGTATTAGATGACGGATCTCGTCTGTTACTCGTAAGTGTTCGCAGTAAATTTGCGTTCGGTTTTCCCGGGCTCCGTGGTGGTTAATTGGTTATTGGTTCATGTTGAGTGTGTACATCAGCACACCTGGCAATTGTTCACCATATATCACTGTCGCTTTGTATTACTTCTAGCTTCGTCCCGCTGTCTCACGCTCGCCCGTAGTTGCCAACCTCACCGCATGCACGCTAATCACGACCACGCAGTATGTATGTACCCAAAGAGACGAAAGGGCGGTGGCGGTTCCTTTGATGTGGTGGTACACATTCTCTTATTAGTATCGTGCAGTGGCGTGTGGTGAAGGTGTTGTGAGGCAAGATGGTGCTTACTCACAAGCGAGCAGCAAGGGACCCATTACACACGTCCTGTGACGTCAGCTGTCGAGCTACGTTCTGGCGGTGGAAATGTAAATAAGCATTGCTGGCCGGCGACGCCATTTTCCTGGCACGTGCGGCTGTTTCACCTCTGTAATCTCATACTCTGTGGTATCACTGTCTCGATCTGGTTCAGAAGAAAAAGATGCAGATGAGATCTGGTGTGTGTGGGCGACCAGGTTGTGGCTTGGAATCGTGACGAAGCCCAGAAACGCTGTACTTGTCGTTTTAGTTATGTAGCTCTGGGAAATTCTTTCTTGTCCGACTGGATATGGTCGGTCTCCCCGCTATCGGCCGCTAGACTACAGATAGGGCTGTTTTCCCCTCTGCCGCCCCTNATCATTTTAAGAGCCATATAGTTGAGACGGAGGAGTCGATGGTTGATAAAGGAAAAACCATCATGTTTAAAATACGGTGAAAGAAAGAACTGCGCGGGCGCGACTGTGAATGTGTAATAGTTTATAGAAATTTAGAGTATTTTCGCCCAGTATGACGATGTTGACATTCGCAATGTTGCCGGCGCAACAACTTGGGCCGATATTGGAAGACCACAGTAAGTTAGAAAGTAGTGAAAGGGGCGAATAAATGCATATATAAGAAATGTACAGCCTAAGATAATAGAAGTTAATTGGTTAAATATTTACAATTGTGTATTCATACATTTACGCGCTTGTAATAACATCCCACGCCTAAAATAGTCTGTATCATGTTGTGCACAATGTTTAAGAAGGACGGACGTGTGTGATGCAAGTTTGTAATAGTTATACCCAATCTTTTCATGCTTATTCGTATCGTAAATGTATGCGTAGGAAAATTATAACTCCATGCAACACAAACACGTGCTGCACTGACTTTATGCCACACAATATTTATTTCCGTGTCATTGAAATACACGGCCACATTTAATACCGACGCCCGCCATATTGGTTAACTACGAAATTCTAGCCTGCCGACTGCTCGTGAGCAGTTGTTTCGTCCCCGCCGACTCGTGACGTCAAACTACCGTCGTTTAAAAACTAAGAATACCAAATAGTAGGCTGGAACGAGGAATTGTTTCGATAACAACTTTCTTTCGTCGGAACGAAAACTTAGAATAGGCTCCCAGGTCCCTGTTCTTCCGGGAACATTGTCTGAATCTGAACTCGACCTTGGCCGGATATCGACACTGCTCCCCTCCCTTTTTATTTCCACGCATCATCACGCGCTTTCCGACACAAGTATGCGTAGCGAAGTTGATGGCAGGTTGACGGGAGCGCGCCGCTATGCCTGTTCACGCGACCGTGACAGGCAGCGGAGCGACCAATGACCAGCCTGCGCACTGTCACGCCCCGCCACACGCCGTTGTAACGGAGCCTTCGCATTGGCCAGTGCACCGCGCAGCTCGCCACTGCCACAAGAACGTGCAGTTGAAGGGGAATCCCCGGGGCAAAATTCATTATCTTCAGGTGTCTTCAGTTGCTTGATTTCTTCCCACAAGAAAACAAAGTTACTGTCATTACCGTTAGGAACGGAGCAAATACCCAGAGTGATTTTGGAAAAGAATGGAAAATCGACGTCAAGATTGCTGGACCGGGAATGGAACCCGGGTCCTCCTTATGTCGTGAACTACAGAACCTAGGACATATACTCGTATGGACTTATCGTCTTGTTTATATGTGTACTGCCCACATCCCGGTTACTTCCAACATAAATTGTCACGTCCGATATATGTGTGTGTGTGTGTGTGTGAGTTTGTGTATGGGTGTGTTTTCTGCGTGTGTACACGCACACACTTTTAGTTTGTAGTTGCTTAGTCAACTCCTTCCGTGGAGTTGCTATTTATATTTTTACAAGCTCCTGTTGAGTACAACTAATCTCAGCTTGTTTTTGGTATGTCCGTGCTTTTGTATCATTTTCTAGGGTTTTCTGTGACATAGGGCCTAACACCGTAGTTCATATCAGTAATATTATTATTTTTTTCACTCAAAATACTAATTGTGATGCTTGCACACTACGCTAACTAAAAAGAAAAAAACGTAAAACATTGGAATTTTGGTGGAATTTAATATAATAAGACTTCAGGTA